>OW964831.1:29118338-29423338 GCA_943142095.1 Ophonus ardosiacus | reverse complement strand
CGTGTAAATAAACGTAAACATTAGATAATCCTTTTAATTGTAATATATGATCACCTTATGCTTTTAGTTTTGGGGCTTTCGTAAGTAAGGGTGAACCAATTTTCTTCCACAGCGTCTCGTTGATTATATACAGGGTGTCTCAGGACGAGCTTACGCTATCTATATTTTAAATACGATTTAATATAATTTAATGAAATTTGGTATCTAGGGGTATCCAACATGCCCGTTTTAACTAAAATATTTTCAAAGCAGTAGCACTTCCGGTTTGACCGGAAATTGACCCCAACTTTCTTATTTTAAATGGAATACGCTATATTTTATTTTACCATTGAATGCAGCGGAAAATTTTACATATGAAGCAATAAAAACATTTTACTTATGATTAACTACTTCCGGCGTTATTCAACTTTTTTTGATTTTTTGTCTGAAATCCGGCACATTTTCAAAACTCTGTATATCGGGAACGAGATCGAATTTTTATAATCTGAAAAAAGCCTTTTGTAAAGGAGATTTTAAGCTATATTATCCATAGAAGAATCCTCGATTATTTATAAAAATGTGACGGGTACGTTACACCAAAATTACAGTTGACAAACTTCAAAAAAGACAATTTTTTTAAATAGAACCCCCGTTTTTTATTACATAAATGTATTCTACGGCAAAAATTAAGGGTACTTTATGTAACATGTCCTATGTTGAAAGTTGATAGAATTTCAGTAAATTAGAAAAACATGTAATCTGTGTATAATTATTTTATTAATACGGATAAGTAAGCTATGGAAAAAACAAATAAATTCTAAATACAAAACTATGATTAATTTAATACATATTCAAACAGTCCTCCATTCATATGTAAGCACATTGTTACTCTATTCAATACTTCTTCTTGTGTAGCATTTTTTATCATCCGAGGAGACATGTTGTTAAATGCTGTTCGTACCCTATGTTGGCAATCTTCTTTAGTAGTTAAAGGTTTTTGATAGACGCCGTTTTTAATGTAACCCCAAACAAAAAAATCAAGTGGAGTTAAATCGGGTGAACGAGGAGGCCACCTATGTGGTCCATTATTTGCCAGCCACCTATCTTCAAAAATTGTTCCAAAAAAGTATTTATTCTATGGCGGGGTGGAGCGCCATCATGCTGGTACCATATTAAATTCCTTTGATCCAACGATAAATTATCTAAGAAATCAAGTAGATGAGTTTGTAAAAACAAACATTGTTTTTCCATGGCTTACTTATCCGTATTAATAAAATAATTATACACAGATTACATGTTTTTCTAATTTACTGAAATTCTATCAACTTTCAACATAGGACATGTTACATAAAGTACCCTTATTTTTTGTCGTAGTACACATGTATGTAATAAAAAACGGGGGGTTCCATTTAAAAAAATTGTCTTTTTTGAAGTTTGTCAACTGTAATTTTGATGTAACGTACCCGTCACATTTTTATAAATAATCGAGGATTCTTCTATGGATAATGTAGATTAAAATCTCCTTTATAAAATGCTTTTTTCAGATTATAAAAATTCGATCTCGTTCCCGATATACAGAGTTTTGAAAGTGTGCCGGATTTCAGACAAAAAATCAAAAAAAGTTGAATAACGCCGGAAGTAGTTAATCATGAGTAAAATGTTTTTATTGCTTCATATGTAAAATTTTCCGCTGCATTCAATGGTAAAATAAAATATAGCGTATTCCATTTAAAATAAGAAAGTTGGGGTCAATTTCCGGTCAAACCGGAAGTGCTACTGCTTTGAAAATATTTTAGTTAAAACGGGCATGTTGGATAACCCCTAGATACCAAATTTCGTTAAATTATATTAAATAGTATTTAAAATAAAAGCTCGTCCTGAGACACCCTGTATATATATATATATATATATATATATATATATATATATATATATATATATATATATATATATATGTAATACATGAAATAAAACATCAAGAATAAAAAACAACATTCAGTTTGTAAATAAAACTATTAATACGAAAAATATACACATATATACCTAAGTTTTGAACAACGACCTTTTAATCATAAATATACGCTATAGGCATAACTATTGTATGCCACACTACCAACAGTTTTGGTGGGAAAATGTTCCTGTACTCGTCATACATATAACGGACTACGGAAGTATTATCGTCAAAATCGAACGGGAATCACAAATCTTGAAAGTGGGCTTCCGGTTTTCTGTACTTCATTTTGAAAAAGTTTATACTGAATCGTATTTAGCGCCGTATTTAAATAGCTGTTATCTGCCTAATTTGAAAAATAGAAAGTTTAATGATTACACTTGATAGATGACATTTATTTAAATTTGAATTTTGTGCGGTTCACAATAAACTCGTTCAAAATGAAGTTAAGAAAGCGGGAGTCCATTTTCAAGAGTTATCATTTCCGCTCGATTTAGACGTCAATATTGTTGCAGTCTGTACATAATAAGAATAAAACAAAAACGTATTTTTTAAATACAAAAAATAAAAGAGTTTTTGTCCAAAATTATTATTTTTTTTATTTTTAAAAAGTATTAAAATATGCACTTATAACTTTAAATAATATGTAGTAAAATATATGTGCAAAATATGCGCTTTTTATTAAATATTTGGCATTAATTTTTAATGACACATAGATATATGATAAGATTTCGTTGATATGCCTAATTCAAACAATATATGCAAATACATAATATTCGCTCTTTTCTCATGCCAGTTGTATATTACATACGAATAGGTAAATAAAAGCTGTAATATATGCATAATAACGGTAGAAATCTGTATTCTACAAGTGATAGGTATCTCAGTGATGAAATCGGGCGTAAAATAGTTGTGGAGTTAGACACCGGATCTCCGGGATGACATGTGCACAACATGCTAATATAATTAGACCCGGAGGGCGATGGCAAAGTGCGGGCCAATACGTGACTCCCAACGGAGAATTGTCCTTCGACCTTTCCCGGCCGCACGCCCGACATCTTAAACACTTGCACCATTTTAATAATTACCTCATGACCCACACATGAAGTCCCGAATAACCCTGAGACAAAAACAAAACTCGGGCAAGAGTTCTTTATATTGTACTTGACCTTAAATGATAAAATATATGTACGACAGATGACACACAGAATAGAAATTTCCTAGGTGGGATAAAAAGTTAATGATCTAACATTAAAAGGTTCTTGTCTAATAATAACGAAAATGTGCTATTGATTTGAAACACTATAGACATAAACGATATACTCGTGTACTCTCTTGAGGGCGATTTAGCAATGCAAGATACGTAGTATCATAGTGTTTTACAACTTCATATATATGATTGGCATTACTTCACACAGTTCCTATCTAGACCTTTTAGATAGCAATGCGAACCAAAGCTCTGAGACTTTACATGTTCTGATCGGATTTGAGATAGGTTTCTCGGTTCGAATTTATCAGGGAACTGTGTTCAAATATAAAATTGCTAATATAACATGCAATAATAGCATTCGTACGCGACGAACTGACCACATGTCTTTCTTAAATATGTGGTGCTAGATTAATAGTAATAATTATTCTATAAATCAACGAGCGTAAGTGTCTGGTCGTGAATTTGGAGAATCGTCAGATGCCAAAAGAAATATTTCGAATTTTAAATTGCTCAAAAGTAACCCCAATGATGAATTCTCCACGCCAATTATGACAGTCCGTGAGGAGACGCCTGGTAAACGCTTGTGTGGTACAAATATGTTATAGCCAAAGCAGATTGGCACACCCAGCAATGGGTAATATACCGTGATGATATATTTTTTTATTTATATATTTTTATTTATTCTTAAGTCCTGGTTGCAGTCGTGGTTGTCGTTTGTTGCATGCATTAAGGACTCTAAACTGCGTTATTAAAAATTGTTATTATACTTATACGAGTACATATGGTTTCACAACCTTCGCGAAATTAATGAACTTTTACTTCATCTTAAGTAATATTTTCCGGAGTTTTGTATTTGTATAGAATGATAAAAAATTGAATTAATTTAAAATTTAGCAAATAATACAGGTAGTTAACGAAATTCTGTGCCGCGGAAAATTTCTGCCATAAATCTACTCTTTTTTTCTTAGATTTTTTGATTTAATTGTTCAAAAAATTATTATTAAGTAATCTTCAAATTTTATGTGATTTTTTTGGTCATTAGAGTAGCTATTTATTCATTTAGTTGCAAGGGTTTCAAATGAGGATTGTTGATCTGATCTAATTGAGTTCGGCAAATCGTCATTTGCGAAAAAACTACTTTGCAACGAATCACATACGACATTTTATCTTATTTAATTTAGTTTCAACATTGCACGAGAAATAGATTGAATTATATTCTATGCTTATTCAGCATCGTTGAATCTGCAACACTTTATTTTATTGTCGCTGACGAAGTTTTCGTTTTCTACAACGCATATTCATTATACTAAAAATAACAGTTAGTAATGCACCTTACTGTACAACTACCTTTATCACTACATGAAACCCGAAATTATCCATTTTTAAAAACACGTTAAGTTATAAAAAAAAATTATTTAACAAATCAAGTTTAACTTTTCTATTTTTTCCTGTTATTAATGTAGCTTTCCTGTTTAATAATAACAATAACATATTTAAACATACTATTATTATTATTATTATTATTATTATTATTATTATTATTATTATTACTATTATATTTATTCTTGCCTAACCGGCTTAGAATCTATATATTATATATATTTTATAATAAATTGTGGTACTACATCATATATTAACCCCCCGTTTCTCGATGACTTCCTTTATCCAGTCTTGTCGCGACCCTATATCGTCTAACAGAACCGTTTCTTTTCTTCCTTCTCTCGTAACTTCCCTGCACGAAATTCTTAAATGCCTGATAGTTTCCTCTTCTTTCCCGCATAACCTGCAACTCCTCTCATCACTTGATAGCCAGTATTTATTGTTCCTCTCTTCATTACCATATCTGAACCTGGCAATCATCTTGATGTTTTTCTCTTCATCCAATAATTACCTTGGTATTGACGTCGTTTGTATTAGTTCATATCTCTTGTTGTAATTTGAGATGTTTATCTTACTTTGTTGTTTTTGCCGCTGTATGTCCCAATCTCTTTGGTGTAGTTCGTAACGTGTGATTTCTCCATTTATGCGTACATAACATACTAATATACTATATAAAATCAGAGCACGAAGTTTGCTTTCAACCCTTATATACGTGAAAGAAATAAAATAAATGTTTATTTCTATCAACAATCTTCCTACAAACACAAGAACTACTCTGTTGTAATTAAATTTTTTTTTTCATTTAAAAATAAAGTTTGTAAATCTGCAATTTCTGTAAACATCTACAGCCCAATGACTTTAAAATTTCCATCAATTTTACTGCTATTTCCGTGCCATAATTGAAAATTTTGTTTTCTATAACTTAATCGTAAAGGCAGTTATAGTTGCCGTCAAATAAGTATGGACTTCTACACTGTTGCCAGCTCATGGGCAATGTTGAAAATCCTAAGTTATGATGAAGCGGCAACACCGTAAAGCAAGAGATAAGGTGCGGAGAAGGGAAAGAGTTGAGCATCAGTCCATACTTATTTGATGGCGACTGTAGTAATGAACCAACAAAAATAAATTTGAGAAACAAAATTCCAGTTATTGTTTGGTCTATGTCAACTATTATGATTGAACGATGTTTGTTATTGATCAGTATATAATTAACACCTAAGTTACAAAGTTCGAGTATTTTTGTGGATTTTTTATCCGTAAACCTATCATTTAAAAGTACCTACTTGACACTTTATAATGGTTTTATATTTGTGTTGCAACTTGTGCTTTTTAGGATAATTTGTTTGTTTTTGAGAAACCAATATTTATACATATAAGTTCAATAATAGTTGGTATAGTTGTGATATGTGATTAGTTACAAAATAATATGAATAGAGATTGAATGATATCAATGATATCAATAGAGGTTAAATGACTTCTAAGGACTTAAAATAAAATGTTGGATTATAGGGGCACCAGTAAAACGTACATTACATTAACAAGATAAACATAAATGTTCCGGAAATCTAGATATCTCTGAAGTTTAAACTGACATAACCTAACTCTACGTTATTGTTAGACAGTATTTTATGGTTAATCCTATATGCCATAAAATTTTTGTCGTATTTAAACTTGTATTTACCAAAATGAGACCAACAATATATTTTGTTTCATAGAAATATTATAATACTCCTAATATTCATAATCCATACTAGCTTAAATCACTAATATACGCGTAGAATGTTATAACTTTAATAGGTTTTAAATTAAATAATTTTATGATCTTGTAAATATTGCCATATTACAAATCCTCTGTGTATGTTTTTATTAATTTTGTTACCAGTCTATATAGATGAAGATTAATATAAATTTAAGTTATGTCAGACTTGTCAGCAAAACTTAAAATCACAGTACCTCTTACATTCTTCTGGTAAGGGATGTATTATCTTTGATAAAAATAAATCGATTTTTTCTTGTAATTTTTCCAGGTATTTTTAATACCTTGTTGTTATACCGGGAAGTGAATCTAAGAAATACTACATAGACTGATTGTTGCTTTCCTAATTAATTACTAGACTAATAGTGTAAATACAAAAATATGTTTAGAATACTTAAAAACTGCATCCTGCATCCAATGAGTTGCCTAATGGGCTATTCTACCGAATTTTGTATATTTTTTCTGGTAATATATAAAAATCTAGGAGTATTGGTGAAAACGCGAATTAGTAAGCGAGCTATGAATTTTGAAATGTCTGGTTATGCTTTTCAAACAGTTAATTCTAGAGTTATCTGCATTTTCTGCATTAGGCATATATTTTCAATTTTTTTTTTTTGTTAAACTTGTTTCCTTTGTCAAATTAATTAGTAATGAATACAGATATAAAGAAAAATATCTAAAATAAATAAAATATTTACACTAAATATTATTTCAATCTATGTCATGAAACATTTCGAGAATGCTCTTGGGGGTCCTCCACTTTAATTTTTTTATTATTTTAAATGAAAGTTCGTTCAATTTTGAAACAGTTCATAGTATTAAAATTTCTTAATGGGGTATTCCACCATAACAAATTTTTTTTAAAAAATTCAATTCACATAAAGTATGGCTCAATAAATAATAGTTAAAACAATGAAATCATTTTTTAAATAATTACTTTACGAGATATTTCACATTTGCTAAAAGGGAAAATTGACGTCATACAATTGTTATCTTTCTCTCGCAGCGTACTCAGAGCTGTGTGTGTGAGAAATACAAGTATAGGGGAAATGTGACGTTACACTGATTTCTCGAAAATAAAATACTGTTAAACAAGAAACAATTAAGATTTTTTAATACTATGAATTGCTTCAAAACTGAATGAAGTTTTATTTAAAATAATAAAAAAAATTGAGTGGAATACCCCATTGCCATTAGTTCACGGCATTTGATTTTCAATGTCAACATGACGTCACGGCGGCACTCCATCTTTCTCTCGCTCTGCACAAGACTCTATAGTAAGCTGCGAGAGAAAGATAGCAATAGTGTGACGTCACAGTGACACTGACAATAAATTTCAAATACCTACACACCGATTTTTCATACTTGTCCGTTGCGTCATTAATAATCATAAAAGCAAAATAACAAGTAATTGTATTTGTATCTCTGTCTTACGTATGGTTTCCTACATTCTGTCTTCGATACGTATATCTAATATACGAACATCAAACTATGACGTAACGGTAAAGTGTGAAAAATCGGTGTGTATCTCGAAAAGGTAATATTTTAAAAAATATTTTATTTATCTTAATCGCTATTTATTGAGTAGTACTTTAAATACAAAGTGTACATTTTATAATTTTTTGTTATGGTGGAGGACCTCATTTGAATTGAATATAGATCCAGTTCGCCCGAATTCATCCGAAATTTTACAATAATAACTGATAAGGACTGTGACATTGCCCTTACAATAATTAAGCATTTTTATTGCAACGAAGTAATATTTCATCATTCAAAAAAAATTCAGCACTGATACACTTTTTACCTCCCGCTCCGATCGTGCTAAAAATCGCATGTCGAGATTTTGTTACATGATCACGTTTTAATGTCCCTAGAATTCAATATTAATATTTTCACGATGATGTCTATATGTGTGTGTGTTTATGTGTGTATGTATATATATATATGTGTGTGTGTGCATGGATTTTGTCTACGCTCTAACTCAAATACTATCGTTCAGAAAATTGTATTTCGAACCTATTTTAATATGGAAAGAAACCTTTAGATTTTGGTGTAAATTGGATAACCGGAAATGGCACTTTACTTGAAGTTTATAGTGGTTTTTCTTCAAAAAAATACTATTAAATGCCATTTTTCGCATTTTATATTATTGTAAAAATTAAAGATTATTGAATTTTGTGCAGGTATACATTAATACTTTTTCTATATATTTTACAGATAAATTTAAAAATAATCTTTTTTAAAGATAAACACAATTCCTTTGTTACACAGTTTATATTTCAAATGTATGTAGCTGACAGATGAATGTCACTGTCAAAAAAACTAATAACTAATAAATTAAAAATGGTGAATTTTTAAAAAGAAAATAGTAAATAAATCAATAGTAATAGGAAAAGAATTTGCAGCATTAGTAAATACGTAGGTTTGTATTTAAATTAATAAAATATAAATAGCGGAATGTATTGTGTTGACCATATCAAATTTTTTAATATCGTTTTTAACTTGTCATTGCGTACTATGAGTTTTTTTTTTTTTATCAGAATCATTAATTTTAACCAATAAATTTAATAATCGTTGTAGGTACTTTTGCTTTTTAAGACCCATATTTATAAACAGTCGTAAAGTTTTAAAACGGCCGTTAAAAGTTTTGTCGAATAGAACCAAACTTGACAAATTAATTTCGATTTTTCTTGCAGTGTCGACTGGTTTTAGTAGATAAAAATTATTATGAACCGGTAAAAATTTTACGAGTGTTTATGAATTTATTTATTTATCATATGGCATTACAACAGATAGAAATGTATTATGTTAAATATATATGTTTGTATGTCATGGGGGACATACATGGATTTATATCTAGATTTATATCTAGATCTAGGTCTGTTACCCAACTCAGTGCTTCAGGGGTAGCCGTCATTATTTCTTCTTTGGGGCCATATTTCAACACATAAAAAAGTAAACAATTGGAAAGGGCAAGCCAAGAATAGAGAAACCTGGAGGCGGATCACAAAGGAAGCCAGTATTCTTCTAGAACAGTCGTGCTGTTTATATATATAATGACATATTATTTCGTACTTAAGTTACCTATAAAAACAATTTAAATTTTTATATTTATCTCATGACCTATGCATTTTTCGGGAGAAACAAATACATCTTTAAAATATCAATTATGAGGGTCGAATGACCGTTACTATATAGAAGTGCAGAGCTAAGCATTTTTAGTTGCTGCCTACACGGTTTCAGCTTTAAGCTTAATAATGAAATCTTGTTTATATTAATTTCCACTACAATACTTGTAATTCTGTTGAAAATTAACCAGCAAACATATCCCACTTTCACAGTGAATCCTGTACGGTGTATTACCCTGTAATGATGCAGAAAGGGAGACATTCCGAGCTTGAGACACTAGCCACGGAACAACCGTGACGTTCACAACAACATACAGTTATGGAGACTGGACACTAGCACAAGCACAATAGCTACAGTAAGGACTTGGAAGAAAATTCCAGAGCAATGCAGAAGCTTTGTAGTATACAAAGCAATTTTTATTGCGCCGGACAATATAACCATAGCTAATGGACAAAAGAAGTTTTTGAAGATTTATATTACATGAGGAATGTAGGAATTTCTCAAATGAGTTTTTAAATAGACAGACGAAGCTCGTAGACTAATACTAAATTTTCAAATTAGATATTTCAATGATACTCGCATTCTTATTAAACATAATAAAAATATACAATAAAAGTATTATTATAGTATTCCATTCTATCTCGTAGGACAATGTTAAAAGGAAATAATATATATTTATCAACGTAGACAAGACCGGAAGAATGAACAGGAAGAAAAGAACTAATAAAATAAAAGACTGAAAAAACCGAGGGGTAGAATGTAAATTAAACCGCAACCGATTAATAATAAAGATAAATCGGGAAAAATCAGAAGAAGAAACTATTATCGACGAAGCATCAACAAATAAGAAAAATGTAGCGAACCTACAACTTATGAATGAAGAAAAGCTCAATTCTTCAGACACCGCTGATCATATTTTAGAAGCACAGCAGACTCTATTGACTCTAAGTTACTATACTGTAAAAATAACTCTGTTAATATTAATGAACTTAATTTTAATCTTAGCTGATTACTTAAATAATTATAACAATAATATTAATTTATAGTAATGCTGTAAAGTACAATCAGAAAGCCGAGCTAGTGGAGGTCTTGTAATTTCAATAAAAAATAATAAATTTAACAAAATTTATACGTGTAGAAATTATTCATTTTTGTATATTGTGAAATTTATTCATAGTAACCAGTATTACATTTTAGGTACCTCTTATCTCAAATCGGATCTTCTGCACTAATATGTCGATATATTGTGGGATGCGCTGAACGTCAATACAAATGCATGCCTCAAACATAAAATAATAATAACTGGCGATTTTAATGACCATAGAAGACAACTCAATTAACTATCTGGACAACTGAAAAAATATTCTCCTCTCTTTCAGTTTGGGACTCGAAAGAATCTTTACACAGTAGTGCCAATTAAATAGCGGCTAAATTTGTGAAATGTATCGAAACATTTGACTTGTATGAGATGAATGGTCGTACTTACGGCGACTGCCTAGGTAGGTTCACTTATATGTGTAGTAATGGCTGATGTTCAATAGATATACCTGGGGAAATTCGTCTACCCTGGAAAATGTTTAGAATTTAAAACTTACTCTTCTGTAAATAAATACAGGACATTGTATATGTTCGATTACGGTTAAATGATCACTTTGCATAGAAAACTACTTATATTTTCATAAATACACATTATACTTTAAATTTAATGTGTATATGATTAATGATTATATGTGTTAATTAAAATCTTCAAGTCTAATTTACTCGTATGTAAATAGCAATTGTCTGGATGACATGAGAATCGGATAATAGCAAGAAATAAAGAAACTACAATTAGTACAAACATATGCTTAAAGTAAAACAAAATACACTCTAATAGGCTTAACTTTGAAAGAAAATAATGGTTTGATAGTAAATGTAGAAAATTAAAGAAATTGGTGTAACAAAGCTTAAAGACATACCGAATATCGAATGGAAATTTGTAAAATTATTTAAAGTACAAAAAGTACTTAACTAATATCGTGAAAAACGGTAAAGAAGTATTTTATTCAAACATTAAACATTATAAAATGTTCAAAATACGGTAATTTTGGAAATTAATGAAAACTTTAAAACATAAACCTTTAAAAATAAATGATATTCATATGGAAGAATGGGAAATTTTAAAGATTTGTATTATATGTTATTTAAAAAGTCAAATTACGCATTTTATAAGCAAATAACTTATACAGATTATGTACGTCCATCCATAGATATATTAATATAATCATTGATGATATAATTTAAAGAATCTAATGGGCAATAAGGCACTAGGAATAGATAGGATCTCGACGAATTTTAATGAATTGGCCAAATAATTGAGTATATTATACTGTAAATTATTCAATTTCATCCTAACTAATGAAATAATCTCAAAATCGTAGTTCGCAGTTTATCCTAGTGTACTTCACAAGAAAGGAGACATGCTTGATCCAGTGAATTTACTACTAAATGCTGGTTACAATTTTTGCCAAATAGAACAAAACTTGATAAATTATATTTTGATTTTTCTTTCAGAAAACACCTCTAACAACATAAAAATCACTGAGGAATTTCTCTAGGGGGGTACCCATAGTCTTCTATTATTTTCCTTATATTCAAATCATCTGGAAGAATATTTTAGGGAAACTGGATTATATGGGTTAACCGGTATTAACTACTTACTATTACTCGCCTACGCTGATGACATCATAATGCTTGCTGATATTCCATTTGAAGTCAATCGTGAATTGGATACATTATTGCAATATTACAAAGAAAATTTTCATACAGTAAATGTTAGTAAAACTAAAATTTTATTATTTCACAAGGGGAGAAGTCCAGCTAATAAAAAAAATATCTTCGGCAATAAAGTATTTGAAATCATTAATCAGTTTTGCTATTTAGGAATGACATTCTCATTATCTGGAAATTTTAGAGTAGTTAGTCAAGATAAAATTCAAAAAGAAACAGCAACAACTCAGAAAGTTAAAGATATCCTTATTGGTGGTAAGTCGGTTGGCTGACATGAAAAGATGACAAAACTACTAACAACGGTCAGTCAGCAGAACTAATAGGAAAGGTACGAGTCATCTTATTAAAACTATATTACAGGTACCTAGAAATCTCCCAGTCAATATAGGATAGAATCTAAATAAGTAATATCAGGAATGATATTTGGGAACGAATATTAAACTGATGGATGAAAATACTACTTACTCATGAAGGATATCCGACGCCTGGTAAACGCACGGTACAAATATGTCATCATTACCGATATTTGTGACAAAGCAAATTGACACACCCCGGAAATGGGTAATATACCGTGAGGATATATTTATTTATTTATCAATTTCAAAAATTAGATAACTCTGTCATAAACAAACTGCAATATAGCTGGTGCTCTTTAGTGTTTTTTTTATCTGGAATAGTCAAAAAATAAGCAAAAAACAATTTCAGAAATTATTTTAAAAAATACAGAGCTATTAAAAATAAAGATCTTGAACTGATATACATACAATTCAATATTAATTTGGCCATTATTACTCATAGCTAAGCGTGAAACATGAAGAAAATAATTATCTTACGAAAGCTTGTTAAATTTCAATTTGTTATTTTGTTGCCTGGAAAACTGGTGCATTTTATCGAATATCAATAAAGAGTACCTACCTTTTTTCTTGGAACTTGCTAGGTCTCCAAAATGAAATAAAAATAATTCATTAAAGCCTATAAATAAAAAGTCTTCACTGTTTTCACCCCTATCAGCCCTCAATAATCAATAAAGAAGTGTTGCAAAAAATCAGAAAACTTTACAAAATAATGTTCCTATGAAGTAGCAAATATACCATGTTTCATACTTTTATCTACAGAGTAATGAGCCTAACGCAATTTTTGATGCAACTAACGTTACATTTACACCGATTACGTAAATTTGTTTTGCCGCCGACTAGGATTTAACCTGTTATTGTTAATTCAAATAATCTTTAGTATATAGGAGACTTGTATTGTTGGTGTTAGGCACATTATTACTCATGAATCACCTGTATAACCGTTCTTAAATTAGTATGCACATCTAGGGTCATTTTCAAAAGGTTGAAGTTGGTACTCAAGTAGGATGCGAGACCGGGCCTATATTAATGAGTGCATTAAATTATTGTTGGGTGGTCAAGTAGTCTGAGTTTGAATACGACCGACGTCAAACTTTCAAAATTTTCAATATTCAAATTAGAGACCCTGAAATAAGAGTCTGGACACAACGCGGCAAGTTGTGATTAGCTAGAGCTATAGAGGATTGGTCGGCCATGTTTATTACCTTTCATGACATACATTTAGTGGTGTATTACATGCAGTGCATGCAACACACTGCATTTATTTGCTATTTAAACAAACGTTTGATATTTGTGTTCATAAAGTACCCAAATGCGACCGTAAAGTAAAAGCGGCCGTGACGTAAATACGATCGTAAAGTAGTAATATGTCAAAATAAAAGTGATACTTTTCGGTTACCAAAGTATGCGTAGAACTACTATTTATGTAATAGCTGTCTAAAAATGTATTTTGTGCAATAGAGAATGAAAACGCATGCGCGACTTCGATAAATTGTTGTCATATTCGGTATAAAAGTCTGCTTGCATACTATTAATTTTAATATAAATAAATTACTTTATTTATATTGGCTCCAAATTGTTTAGTTTTCTTTTTCTCACAAATACTTCATACATGTCACAATGTCCTTATAGAAAACCTACAGATATAATTAAAGTTTGTCGTTTTTCGTTTATGAGGTATATATTCAACTGTTTTCATACAGTTTTTATTATGACATTCAGAACCGTGAACGATTCAATTATTTTAAAAAATAAATATTCTGTGAAAAATACATGGACTTCACTGAGTTCGAACCCAGGACCTTCATATTTATTCGTATGTAAATAATTGAATAGCTCACGGTGCTGAATGTTATTGTTGAAGAATTCAAATATAAATTTTCACATAGTCAACATTGTGTTAATTCTGTTTATAAATTGTTTCATAGATTTTGATTGATTTTTGTATTATATGTAAATAAAAAACAGTTTTGTATCTGAAGTTAATTCTGATCATTTTTCTTTATTATTTCAAAAGATACGTATTTATATCAGTTATAATAAAAACTGTGAAAAATACATGGACTTCACCAGGATTTGAACCCAGGACCTTCATATTTATTCGTATTTATATAATTGAATCGTTTACGGTGCTGAATGTTATAATAAAAACTGTATAAAACAGTTGATCGCGCTGTCTCTTAGGGTATGATCAGAGAGAAAGCAGGTTGCCTGTTTCCGATTTACCCGCTTTACCTGCTTTAACCTGCTTTAAAAATGTTCACATGTTATTAGGAGTAGGCAGTAGGCGTTCAGAGTAAAAGCAGACAACTGCTCAACAGGCGCTTGCCAGGCAGGTACTACCCGCTTTCCGATTTTGTCGGAACGAAACCAATATTCTTATTGAGCAGGTTAAAGTAAACAATCCCAAAAGGTGTTCAGAAAATAACTGTGATATGGATATTCTAATATCGGAAGTTCAAAAACGGGAAGCAATTTGGAACAAATTTCACAAATGGCATTTTAATAGAAAAATTATTGAAAAATTATTGGGAGATATTTCTATCAATATGAAATGTGAAGGTATGAGACATAAATATCACCTGAAAATACGATTTCTGTTATGTTAAACAGGTGAATAGGTGATGATACTCTCTGTATTTTACTCTATTCTGATTGATTGCGTGGATCCCTATTTTCTTTCTACGTCTTTCAAATTATTATAATAACAGAGAATAAAATCTTCATCCGTGGAGCTCGAGTCCCAAGACATTTTCTTTTGTATTTAATAATGACACTGACACTAAGTTTGACACTTGACAGTACGAGCAGAATGGCCTGTTTTCTGTGTGAACACAACCTGTACCAGCCTGCTTCGGCTTAACCGGTTTTTCACGCGCTTGTTAGCTGAAGCGGGAAACCTGCTTTCTCTCTGAACGTGGCCTTAAGTACTCAATGCTCCGAAAGGAGTGTATACTTGGATATAGAGTAACATTAAGACAGGTGAAAAATTCATTGACTTTAAAGGGATTTCCTAACTCAGTTGGGAGAGCATCGTACCGACAATACGAATGTATTTTTCACAAAATATTTTTTTCGTGTTTATGAGGTATGTGAATATATCTATACTTTTTATCCTTGCTGCGGCTTTTAGTATCTTTATTACAAAAACCTAACCTAAAAATGCCTCCTGTAGTGCACTGTTTTATCGCCCGTAAGGTATCCCCCGCAAGTGCCGCCAACTGTGCAGAAACGTCATTACCGAAATCAACGAAGATAAACAAATTAGCTCACCCAGAAATCTAAGAAAAACTTTTCAGAAAGTAATTGAATCTGCAAATCCGTCCAATCCTGGATCGATAATTTCCTGCTCTTTGCATGCGGTAGCCTCCGCTTCGTAGGGTCACTGCCTCACGTCGGCTTTGCTTTGAATTTGAAAGGTGTCGAAAGTAAACAGCCGAGAGATTCGCTCTTCACATCAAACAAAACACGCTCGCCACAGCTCACGCGATCCAGATTGCCTGATTTTGATTTACTTGTCAAGAAGGGTTCGTGAAGAATATGATAGATAAGATGCTTTAAATAAAAATTTCCAGAACGTGTCCAATCCACAATAGTACAAAGCAAATCCGTAGGCTTAAAGTCGGTGATTAAAATTAAAATAAATTACAATAGTCCTAGATAAACGGGAACAGGTTGATGTTATAGTCCAGTGAACGGAGCCTGAAAAAGGGGGAATCCTACAAAAGATCGGGTAGTTCTGAATTTTTAATATGTTGTCCAGGATGGTTGGTGAGTGAAAAACCCAATTCCACAATAATTTAATTACCTACAAAATCTAATTCTTTTTTTACGATCAATGCAACGGAGTGGGGATCAATTTACAAAAAACGATAAAAATAGTTATTTCTAGTTTAGCAAATGATTTTTTTGTGCTAAAATGCACCAGAAAGAAGTTATAGGCAATAAACTGAAAAAAGTACCGATTTTCGGTGATTTTTACAAGATGGCGGAGGAAGGGGGATTGTGGAAATTTAGATTTTTTGCTAACCCACCATCCTATACAAAAATTCAGAACTACCCGACCTTTTGTAGAGTAAAATGCTTCGTTCACTGGACTATTATCTATATTGATTTTTACAAGGCATTTGACAGATTACGTCATGATTTACTTCTGCAAAAACTGCATGAGCAGTTTAATTTGCCATATAATATAAAATTATTAAAATCTTATTTGGAACTAAGACCCCAATATATTGATATAAATAATATTATATTTGAAGTAAAAAGTTATGATGTGCTGATGACTTTAAAATTTTCAAAAATATTATAAATCTACAAGACTCTCTAACGTTGCGAGCTGATTTAAATTTATTTACTGGTCTATTAACAATGATTTGCATTTCAATATTCACAAATGTGTTGTGATGACATTTTTAAAATTAAGGACAACTCAGTATTTTAATTACATGATAAATAATATCAATCTAAATCGGGTAAAAACTATGAAATTTCTTAGATACTGCTATTATAAAAATAAAGGTGAATTTACTAATGTCAATTACTTGAAATTGTTAGAACTATATAATACGCATTCATTTGTATTTAGGAAAAATTACGCCCAACTTGTGTTTTTATATAAATTGATAAATAATGAAATAGATGACCAATATTTGATCTCAGCAATAAATTTTCACGTTCCTATAAAGAGTATAGATAAAATTATCAAACTTGGTATATTTTTCATATATGACATTATTTTCCAAATTTTTCAAATTTTAGACTGCACTCCTTGATTGATTACTTAGAAGTGATCGTGGTAAAAACAAAAGAAACTTTTTATTCTTATACCTGTTTTACACTGAGCAAGAGTTGCGCTTGTGCATATAGTCAGAAAAATTAACTCTGCTGGGTCGAGCAATAATTACGATATTTATAGTTTTATTGCTGGACCCGACAGGGTCAAATTATCTGACTATGTGCCATTTTTCTGGCATTACATTAAGCATCATGCAACTTTAACATTTTTTAAGTGTCACCAACAGCAACCAATAAATATAATTTGGAAATATTTTGGCAAATTTAAAATTACTATGTTACACGTGCAATGTTGCACAAAGTAGAACATGCGTTATTTTCGTGCAATAAATTACGGCTATGTGTTTCTCGTGCAATTGTCGTATTACACTTTTTCTATTACTGCGTTTAGATTGAATTTGCCACCTAAAACGTAAAACTAAATCCTTTGAACCGTATTTACGCATGCCCATAAACTTCCAAGACTATAGCCCTGTTCTCAGAAAAAATATGTACGTTGGGACTCCAAATTTAATCCATATGTAATATTTGAAAAAATCGACTTATGAACTTTTGTGCCGGCAGTAGCGAATTACGTTACAGTTGCATGCGGGACGGTGCCCAATGTAAAACCAGCATTAGGGTTTTATGATGATAATATTTTTTGTCAGAAAACCAAAGAGACATGAACAATATTGATATTAATAGGTCTGATAGTACTACGCAATATTGTAAACTAAATCTTTTTACTTCTCGCTAAGAGAGGTATTGGATTCATGCAAAAAATCACATATCGAGATTTAAATGAATAAGCACGATTTAAGGTCCATATAAACCGATTTCAACATTTTTACGATGATGTCTGTATGTGTGTGTGTGTGTGTGTGTGTGTGTGTGTGTGTGTGTGTGTGTGTGTGTGTGTTTGGATGTGTCTATGTATGTGTGTATGTATGTGTGGATTTTAGAGAGACGATTACTCAAAAACTGTAAGACATAAGACCAGTTTAACTATGAATTCCTCAATCTGACATTCATGGGAAGAGCTGAAAAGGTTTGGGTAACAATTGGACAACCGAAAGTAGCAGTTTTTTAAAATTTCTTATAAATATTATTTTTTGCAAATTTTTTGATATACTTATATTGAAGAACATAAAATTCTACATCTGATACATTTAAATTTTTTATTATATCTTCTATAAATTTAGAGATAAAGACGCTATAATATATTGAATATCGGGATGTATTAAGTCTAGTAGGCAAAATACATTAAGGAAACCAGTTGACAGATTCAAATGTTTATAACATAATTAATTTGTAAATGACAAATGTCAGTGTCAAAAATCAAAAGTTTTAGTTACATTCTAAAAGCTTTTTCTGGGAAGTACATTTAATCTTTCTTATTGTTTTATTAATTAAATACTTAAAATTATAGGTAACATGCATAATCCATTAGAAATACCGCCAATCTTGTTAATGAATTGGAAGAATCTCTGACATTTAGAAACTTCCTCAAACAGTGAAAAATAGATATAATTAGAATTGTATGTGTGCAGAAGACATGTTAAATACAATTAAAAACAGTATTTGGGTAAAGTTCTGTAATTTTTTTTGTTATAAAATGACGGTTCGATAGCGAAGTGCAATACAATACTTTTATAACATAAAATGGAAATGGCGACAGGTCTTGTGCTGGCCGCAATAGATTTTTATAAGTAGTAAATATGTAATTATTCATTAAAAATATTAAGCTTAGAAGTTGAAATTTGATAATTAAACAAATAAAATATCAATTCGGATCAATATCAAATTTCTTAAACGTTATCAAAGAAAAATGTAAATAAGCCCACATTTCCTGAAACAAAGTGTGCTTTCTTAACTACTCGTAATATATACTTTTCTTCTAAATATCAGTTCCTATCTCTCGTGGTTTATTTATGTATAGTGGTTAACTTTTATCCATTATTCATGTCAAATTCATAATAGCAGCAATTCATAAATTTTACATTAAGTACCTATCTCGACAGCCAGCAATTTTCATATTTCACTTACTCCAGTCTTTTGAATATATTAAATGACTTGACGACCTCTTATTATTTTTAACTGAAGTTAAGTATTCCAACAAACCTCATCAGATATTTAATAACATCTCTTTTAGAGAGTAAAAATGATGTAATCTAAGTTAAGGTGAAACACATAGTGTTAAAAATACCAAATTTGACATGAAATATTGGGTTAATAAATCCCAAATCACAGTGCTTATCGTCAAAAAATGGCCGCAAAGTTGACTTTATAAATTTCAATATATCCACTTCAATTAGATCACAATAAATTCAAAAGACATAATTACGAATCTTTATGAATAAATATTGTTAATCATTTAAAAATGAAACCATAAGACAGATTTCTGTAAATTTAGTACCATGTCTGCACCAATAGTATTTACATACAGGGTGTTTCCGGACTATTGTAACAAACTTTAACAGCTTATTCCTGAGGTCATTTTGAGCCAAAAATGTCATATGAACATAGGTCCTATTCCTTCTAGTTACCAAAATACAAGAGGTTGAAGTTCTATAAATAACACGAAATTTTTAAATTTTTGTAATAAAGGTACTTTCGGAAAACAAGATTTATATTGAAAAGTCATACCTTATTTGTATTAATTAATTTAATTTATTAATATTGACGAATACGATTTGGACAACAAAACATACGATGACACAATTATTAAATAGACAAATAAATAAATAAATTCTAAACACAGAACAACATAACTAAACATGGAATAGGTTAACGCAATATGAAATAAGATAAATTTAAAAAAATTACAGCAAGTGCTCAAAATGCGCGCCTTGAACTCGTATGCATGCTTGACATCGGCGAATCATAGAATCATATACACGATAAATTACATTTTGATCGTTACGAATGGCAGCAGATGCATTCCTAATTCGTTCAAGTAACTGTTCACGCGTGTTTATTTGTACCCTATAAACTTCTTGTTTCAAGTGTCCCCATAGATAGAAATCAAGAGGATTTAAGTCTGGAGATCTTGCAGGCCAAAGGTGTGGACCTCCACGTCCAATCCACCTATTGGGAAAGTTTTGGTTTAACCACTCAGTTACCATAGTGGGGAGGAGCACCATCATGCTGATACCACATCTGTTGTCGTACAAGAAGTGGAACATCTTCTATTAGTTCATGTAGTCTGTTTTCCAGAAAGTTTCTGTAGCCATAAGCTGTTAATCGGTCAATTAAAACTTCAATTTCTAGTAATCTAGTATTGAAAATTCCTGCTCAGACATTAATGCTAAATCTTTGCTGAAAACGGGACTGAACTATCGCATGTGGATTTTCAATGCTCCATAAATGGTAATTATGGAAATTGTTTATCCATCTCTCGTGAATTGGGCTTCATCAGACCATAACACTTTGGAAATAAAGTCAGGATCATTTAAATTTTGACGGAGAAACCAGCGACAAAATTCTAAACGAGGACCATAGTCTCTGGGTTGCAGTACTTGAACTCGCTGAAAGTGATAGGGATGTAATTCCTCACGGTTATCCGCCAAACAGTGCTGTGAGACATGTGTAATTGAGCAGCGATGACGCATCGCTGCTCAATTGTGCTGATTTCAGGATTATCGAGAACAGCATCAATTACATTCTCTTCATCTTCAACGTTATTATTAACACCAATGCCATCATTTTGTACACCTCTCCGTACAGTTGTTGATCCAGTTTCACGTAGACGCTGAAAAATGCGCGCAAATAGGCGATGGGAAGGTTGGCGACTTTTTGGATATTTGTCTTTGTATTCTCTGGACGCATAACGGGCATTACCATTACATAATCCATAAATAAAAATCATATCTGCATATTCAGCAGTACTATAACCATCCATTATGAAGCAAAAATACAATCAAAAGTACAACAATTTTAATTAAGACAATTAATTAATTAATTAATACATAAGTTAATTAATACAAATAAGGTATGACTTTACAATATAACTCTTGTTTTATAAAGTACCTTGATTACAAAAATTTAAAAATTTCGTGTTATTTATAGAACTTCAACCTCTTGTATTTTGGTAACTAGAAGGAATAGGACCTATGTTCATATGACATTTTTGGCTCAAAATGACCTCAGAAATTTTTAAAGTTTGTTACACTAGTCCTGAAACACCCTTATTAGAATAATGTGGGGTGTTTCAAAATTATACAAAAAAACTTAAAATTTACATGAATAGCCTAAAAATAAGTGCTCAAGTTCATGTAAGTCATATATACTTTGTTTTATAGTTATTTGCAATAGGGCTGCTGCAAGAATGGATATTGTTCTTTAAAGAGCCTCAAATTTGAAAATATATAATTAAATATTGAAAGTTGTGTAAAATATTGAAAAAAGTCACGTGATCTGAAACAGAATGTAACTTGAAAAGTACATTCAGTTTAACATGTGACAAACTATCGCCTACTTTTATTTATATAAATAACGTACACTGTTTTCGTATATTGGCTATGAATGACGTGCTGTATGTAGTCTGACATCACAGGAGTGGGGGTTTGTTTTTATTGACTATTTTTGGCGCCAATCTTTTTATTTAATTATTTATAACAATAAATTGTTATTTTTATTTTTGTTACTATAAAAAATACTGCATAAACTTTCATTTAAAATACTTTCTAAAAAATGTGAAACAGACTCTTAAGTGTTTAATATCGTTACTGTATTCTTACAATTTCTATTATTAACAATAAAGTACGTTTACAAATTTCAAAAGTTTATTTATAAAATAAGAAACTACAAATATTTGTACCCAATGCCTATGAAATAAAATCGATATACAAAGATATGCATATGTGATGTAATGAGTACGGCATATAGGCAGATTTAATTTGTAACAAAAGTTAAATTTTATTTCATAGCAATAAATAAAAAAAAGATTTTTTTTGTTGCATGTGCATAAATAACACCGGATCGCGCAGTATCTTTTTCAGTCGTGAATCTATGCGAAGCTTGTTGACATGTTCACGGCCACATTTTTGAACAAATTTTATAAAATTATCATTTTTCAATATAAAGTTTTAAAATTTATGAATATATGAAGCATTTGCTTAATTGAACTTGTCTACTTATTTTTAGGTCCTTTATATAAATTTTAAGATTTATTGTTCAATTTTTAAACAACCTGTATGTATTGTATATTATTGTAGCAGATGATAGCTCCAATATTGGGTTGAAACGTCCGTTAATAAAATCTGAAAAACGGGTGAACAGTTTTCTCTATGATTTTCAAGCCTCCTTTATGAATATAGCAAAATAAACTTATAACACATATTTTTATTATGTTAGTGTGATGTCTACAAATATAATATTTTTTTATTAATATGTATCTCATTTCTTTGAAACATTTTTATCAATTTTTAATAAATAAGTTATTTGAAAAAGAAAACAATGTCCGATATCACTTTTACATCATTATTGAACAAGTCTATAAGATATTTTTGAAAGATAAAACCATATATTATAATATTTTAATGGCCTCCCATAGAAGAACAAAAAGTCTAATTTAACCAAAGTTGTTACACTTATAAATTCTAAGTTTCCAATGATAGCAATTTTAAATGGGAAATACTGTACGAGAATAAATACGTTTCCATCTCTTCAATGTTACTTTAATGAGAAATATCAAATAACGAATACAAGAAACAATATTGCGTTCTAAAATGACTAAAGTACCTATGTCATTTCTATCTTTCTTCAGCTATCAGTATGTAATTAATTTATTTGATGTTTGTTATAAAATATTTTTCATTTTTGCACTTCAGAGGATAATAAAATTACTCTGTTTGAAAATCTAATTTATGACTGATTTAATCTACAAATTTACATTTGCAAGTTTAAATGTATACAAGATGTAATAGGTATAGAACATCAAATTTAAGCAATGACAGAACTAATAGAAAACAGCAAAATTTCTTAGTAACTCTATTTTGTAAAACTTCCAGATATTGTGACAAAATTCTTCAAAATTTTTGTCACATATTTAATTACCTGCCTATGAAATCCATGACCGGCTAATGTACGATTAGTTTAATTTAAATCAATTTAATTTTATTAATCAAAGTTGATAACGCAAATTTGACAGTATCAACCAAGGAGCATTGGTATCAGCGTGGTATCAACTAATAGGACTACTCATCTCGAAATATACTTATGACGCATGCGTTGTTATCTTATGTCGGGCAAACAAGTCGTATTATAACGTAGGCTCTTATGGGAAATAATAATAATAATAATAATAATAATAATAATAATAATAATAATAATAATAATAATAACCACCTATATTACCATTTAAGTAAAAGGCGAGGTTCAGCACAGGACTGTTCTTCACCTATCCCGATTCAGTACAAAAATGTATGACAATATAATGACTTCATCAAACGCTAGACACAATTTAACAAATTTTACAATTATATTCAAAAAAATACTTCACAAAGAAATAGACAGATGGTCTTAATTTAAATTTTTCAATTTTAATTTAAAAGATGTTAACGGTAAAGACTTTTGAGATTCAGAAATATCAAAGTAGGCGCAAAATAAGAAAATTAAGCTCTAAATTATGACTTACGAAAGAAAGGAACAATATACAAGTTCTACATACTGAGATTGTAGTTCATTCTCTTGGTATTAAGAGCTTTGACTTGCTATCTTAGACCATGTACGTTTTTGCAAGTGTAAAGGGGGAAGAAGTTCAGTAGGAGGGACCCTTACAGTAAGCCACGCCCAAATCCAAGCCAGACACCCGTAGCAGGTAGCCACAGGTCACTCGCCACAGTACAGTTTGCATTTTATGTGCAACAGTCGAGGCAATAGTTGTTATACGTATCTTGTTCCTGTGTTTGTATAATAATTGCAACTAGGCAATTGAATATGTACAATTGCGGCCAAAAAAAAGGAAACACCTATTTTTTATTTTTGTAATTCTGTCTTTGCCAAGATATTCAAACATAGGCGTCGTAAATTTTCTGTAATTATTTCATAAATGCCAATGTCACAGTCAATGAAAATAATTTGAAAGCACTAAAATGCCTCGACAATTTAATGAAAACGAAAAGACGAGAGCTATTTCAACTGTGATAGAAAAAAATGTGCCCCCATAAAATATTAATTCTTTGTTTTTGTTTTTTGGGTTATAATTTTGTGTTTTTCATTATATTTTATTTTTGCTATAGGTAATACACGTTTCTCTTTTTCTGTTTTGATTAAATTATTTAATTAGTAAAATAAAAATTAAGTAAATAAAAACAGTTTTATGTATTTCTTAATGCAACGCCACTGCTTGTGTGACATTATTTGTTGTCATTTTGACATGGAAGTCAAATGAGCCTGTTTCACATTTTTCAAAAACTATTTTAAATGAAAGTTTATGGAATGATTTTCTTAGTAATAATTTTTATTTTAATAATTTGTTGTTATTTGTGGAAATAATTAAATAAAAAGATTGGCGTCCTGAAAAACTAACCCCCACTTCTGTGACGTAGAAGCACATACATTACATCATTAATAGCCAATAGGAAAATAGTTTTTCCATCACCTATGTTTATTCATATTATTTATATAAATAAACGCAGGCTAAAGTTTGTCACATGTTAATAACAAAGTCTTTTAATTTGACATTTGACTCTGACATTGCTCATTGTAAATGAATTATGAAGTAATAATGACTAATTCAAATTACACTCAAGCTAAGTCGGACAATTTACCGAAGGTCGATAGCTGGATGATGGCTGAATTTATATCAGAACGATTGTTTTACTGCTACCGAAATAAGAGATGTAAAAGAGTTGAGGTAAATAAAATATAAAAACTGAATTTACTGTATAAATTGATAATATATTTTACTTTAAAGTTCTGGTCGTGATTCTTGCATTGAATCTGCTATAGGACATGTAGATCTATGTCGAGAAAAAAATATCTGTATAGTCAGATGTAAAGATTGCCCTGAACATAAAGTGAAGCTACAAAAATACATTGTTATCGTGAAGGTGGATGAAAGTTGAAACGATCTTCACAAACACGAAGACACGATTTTTCTGACAAATTATCAGCTCTTCGACCTACTGCTTCTAGCCACAATTTTTTTTTCTTCGCATCTTTTATAAAATTTATAAACTCTATAGTTTGTTCCTAACAGTATTTTTGTAAGAAGGCACAATACAATATAGTAAATTACTCATTTTATTTTGAACATTTTATTACCTACATATTATACAACTTGAACCAATCTAAAAATTTGACACTTGTTTGACAACTTTGACAATACACTTGACACATTAGAACCGCTGAAGATGTATGTACTCTGACGACACATTCTGTTTCAGATCACGTGACTTATTCAAAATTTTATCCAAATTTCAAAAATCAATTGTAAAATAACTAAAGGATATTTCGTGATATTTTCAAATTTGAGGCTCTTTAAAGAACAATATCTTTTAAAATTTAATACTTAGAAGTCATATAAAAATTCTTGCAACAGCCCTATTATAATGTTAAAAATTCATAAACACAGCTAACTAGATAAACGTAGATGTTTCCATTTTTTTGGCCGCAATTGTACCTATTTTGTTGAACTTTTAAAATAATTTAGTAGTGTAAAATTTTAAAATATAAATACCAAAATAACAGTGTTTTTACCTTCCGTCACCTTTAGGTAAGGAAGGTATTGTCTTTGGTCAAAAATTTCGGTGGTGAGTTTTTAATGAATAAGCACGTTTTAGGGTCCCTACAATAAGAATTTACTATTTTTAAGATGATGTCTGTATGTATGTGTGTGTGTGTGTGTGTGTGTGTGTCCGTGTGTGCGTGTGTGTGTATGTGTGTCCGTGTGTGACAAATTTTTCTCCGACGATAACTCCAATACTACAATTCTAAAAATTATAATTCTTTCGTATTCCTCTTCTGTACATCCATATGAAGAGTTGATTAGATTTTGGTTATAATCGATCCACCGGAAGTACCCTTTTTTGAAGTTTTTAACTGTTTTTCTTAAAAAAACGCAGTTAAATATTATTTTTTGACATTTTGTTATTATATATATTAAAGAAAATACTCTTCTCTATACGGTTTAATTATACATATTCCTTCATATTCAATAGATGTAAATTTAAAGCATTATAAAGAAATTAATTTTTAAAAATTAGTTAGCTTTGCTATTTATCATGGAAACAGCTGACATAATTATTTAAAAAAAATAATTGACAGATGTCAGTTGCAAGTGCAAAACCAAATATGGAAAAAAGTATAGGATTTAAAATTGGTATGTCATAGTGTTGCTCGCAAGTGACACGCAGAGAAAGGCCAAAGAGAAGATGGAAGGACATTACTTAGTGTAGTTTATGTTATAATTTTATTGGATTTATAAAACCTTTTCAAATGAACTTTTGGTATGGAATTTGTAAAAAATAGTATGTGTTCGTGTTCGATTTTACATGATATTATATAGAATCTGTTCCAAGGACCTTTTGGTATGGGATTTGTACAAAATACATGGAATTGACGGATGGTCTTGTGCTGGCCACAACAGATTTTTTTTATTTATTAAACTGAAGACAAATTGACAATATTATAGTTATGTAGGAAATTATTAAAAAGAAAACTAAGCAAATGGAAAATTTTAAATTTATTTATCTGACTAAAAACTTTCATATTTTAATATACACTCTTAATAATCGAATATTACGAAAATACGGAAAAATATTTATTTTAAAAGTAAAGTTTTTGGAATTTTTGGCCAGATTTTAAAATAAAATTTGAGTTATTTCCCAGCTTTCTCCCAAGAAAATAAAAGTCTTTCTTGAAAATTTTGTTACAATGATCACAGAATTTTGTCATCTTATAAAAAAATATGAATGTAAGCCCAACACACAAACATTCAAGTTTATAATTCTTCCTGGAGCAGTCAAGAGTTGACATTGCTGTACAATCCAAATGTCAACCATTATATTTTCACTTCGGATAATCTGAGGCACACACAATTTTTATATTTATTCGGACTTTATATCTAGATATTTCATGTACATTAAATTTATTTTTTATGCATTTGTAAGTGCATTTCATCACTTTTCATTTCATACATAGTCAACATTGATGTAAACTGTGTAGTTTCCGCGTAAATTTGGTGTACCGAGTTGTGAATAACGTTTTTCGCACTTTTTTGATTTTTTGACCTATTTTCGGCGTGCTTTAGCGACTGAACGGTTGGTCGTAGAAAAAAACATTTTATATAACAAATGTAGGAAATTTTGTTTACTTTAATTTTGTATAGAAAGATCTTTTCGGAAAAAAGCATAGTTTCCGAGTTATATGCAAAAAAGTGCCAAAATTTACACGTTTTTTGCCAAAAAAAAATATGTTTCCGGGAAAAATCGGAATTGGCAAACCTCAGACTCGTGTTCAGCGACTCAAAAAACATAAAGGTACCAAATATCACGAATACTGAGAAACTTTCCCCTATTTTTCCTAAATGCCCCCGATTATTTTTTTTGAAGCTCATAACAGTTTTTAATGAAAACCTATATTAAAACATAAACCAAAATTTTTGTATTTTAGTATTTAAGACATCAGATTTCGGCTAAAATTGATTAACCGGAAGTGTTATTTCACTTGCTCTGAACAGAATTTCGTGAAAAATATATTACGATATAATCTTAAACTTTTCAAATTTGGATTTAAGATTTTTTGTATTAATGAGAATGACATATTTTATTCTAAAATTGATAAACCGGAAGTGGTACTTTACTGGAAGCTCTAAATAAATTTCCTGAAAAAATATATTAAAATATGTTCCATGGATTCTCAAATTTGGTATTTAAAACTCGTACATTATTTAAGAAAACATATTAGAATTTAATTGTAAATGATAAACAGGTAGTACTTAATTTGAGGCTTGTAGATTTACATTACAATTTTAAACATGAAATTGACGAGAGGTCATGTGCTGGTCACATCAGTACACATACACAACAAACACAAAATTTCAAATTGTTCTCGAGCATGAGGTTCGTTCTGTTCCCAGGGTTTGCCGTCCCCTCACGACAATCTTCGTGGGGCGGAGTTGCTTGCAGGTAGAAGCTTGACATCTCGCGAGTAATTTTCGAAGTAAATATTACATTTCTAATATTACTGTTTATAACAAAACGCGTAGGAAATATGTATATATATATATATATATATTTATATTTATCGTTTACTTAGTGTATTATCTAAGGAGTTAAGTTGATTATTTTTTAAAATTACTTGCTAATGAAGTTTAAAATTGAGTAAAGAAAATTGCATATTTTCGCTTACTTATTTATTAATTATTTAATTAAGTTAAGGGTATTTGTACAATATGGCAACATACCAACATAGCCCTATTGCTATTCTTAGTGTTAAAAAAGTTTCAAATGTATATTCCAGATATTTTAAATGCAACAGTTATAATTGTTAGGTAGAATTTTTGACATGCCACGGTAGCAAGTCAAGCCCCTTAACTTGTCAAAGAGATAATTACGAGAATTTTTAGTCGTTCATCAACCGATTTCATATTAGCTGCAGTCCAGTATTGAGATATATATTATCGTTTTTGCTTACACTATAAAGCAAAACGTAAACAGGCACTCTGCATAAGAGTTATTCTATTTTTATCAAACGTGGATAGAATTAAAGAATTTGTTAATTTTGGTTTTATCTCAGTATTAAGATCTTGGCGAAATTGATATAAATGCTGAAGAATCAAACTAGCAGACATTAGCTTCTTGTTAAGATGTTCTCTAAACTTCAGGTCTTCATCAACATGCAGCCCTAGAATTGTTGTAACGTATTTACGTTCAAGTGTGTTATCCATGAGGTTATTATCCAGTATGATATCAGACCTAATATATTGTCTATATGTCAAAAAACCTGTAGTGAAGATTTATTAGTAATAATTTTCAAGCCATTATCCTTAATCCAAGAAACTAATTTTTGTGATTCAATTGTTCATCTATCAGTAGGATTTACTGATGAAATATGAAAACTTAAATTTTAATATACGAGTAGATTAAAGTATTATTTATTTAATATAGTCAGATAAAATTGTTAATATTAAAATTTATATTTATTTAAACTTGCAACAAAACAACAAAAAATATAGAATTTCAGTACATTCAAATCCACCACTCTTCATATAAGACACAAAAACGTTACCATCGTGCTACGAACGCTCTTTTGTCAAACATTCTTTTACTGGGTATAATAATTATTACTTCAAATTTGCTATAACATTTGGATAACTCTTAAACTGATGCAGTAGATGTTCATGAACATGTGTCCAAAGTTTTATTACTATCACTTTTAGTGGGAAGCAAGTATTTATTTATGATATTCTATACGATACATTTAGTAAATTTATTATATCTGCTATAGATTTAGAGTTAAGGAAATACAAATATATAAAATAACCTGTTGTAATGAATCTCACATCCCAAACGACTTAATGGAAATCAATTGAAAACTTAATTTTTTTGCGATAGACAGATAAATGTCATTGTCAAAAATTCAAAGACATTTCTGGAAAATACATTTAATATTTCTTATTTTATTTTAATTAAATATTTAAAATGATAGGTCCCTACTTATATTACATATACTCATCAGAAATGCCTCCAATCTCGTCAATGAATTGGAAGAATCTCGAACATTTGGAAGAGTATGAGGAAACATGTTCATAGAATGAATTAAAAATATTAGTATAATAGGCTAATATATAAAAAATAGATGTAATTAGAATTTTAGTAGGTATCAAAAATGTTAAATGCAATATTCATATAGGCTAATATGGAAATACCGAGAGGTATTGTGCTGGCTTGGGCTTGATAGAAACAAAGGTTGGTTTGGCTTGAAAATTTTAAGCTTTAAAAATTTTTGGCTTGCCTTATTTTCAAGTTGTGTTAATCCTTTCAAGCTTTTCATTCTTGGCAAACAATTAAAGCTTTGTAAATTCTTCTGCGCGAACCCATTTACGCAAGCACATATGATAATTTTCATTTCATCGTTTTTAGTCATTTTTAGTATACAGGCTGGTGGCGGTTAGGGGTAAACATAGGATTTTAATTTTAAGCAATCATGTTAATTTTTTGGCAAGCACTGTAGAGTGAAAAGTTTTAGAGAATTAAAAGCTGCACACAAAACTGTTTGTACATATTTTATTATGTGTTTGGTCTCTTCCCAATTTTAAAAAGAAATTTTAAAAGTTACGTCAATAAGTAGCAATGACAATGACATTATAAAAAAAAATAGTTTTTCATTCATGTCAAAAAAAAAAAAATGTAAGATGTATATTAAATAATAATGACCTTAGAAATTATGATGAAATATTTATGGTGTTAATAGTTTACACGGGATTTATTTTCCATAAGTTGGGTTAACGATCATAAATAAATTTATAAAAAAAATATAAAAAAAAACAATGAACCATGGCTCTTGCTATTGACATATCGACGTAATGAAATACCGATGTATTAATACATAAATGTACTAATGTATGGGTATGTCCTTGTGTTCATTCTATAGTTGTAACGATCTATAAATTACTTTTTGTTTTAAATAAGGCTGATTCTCAACAAAACTGCAAGTCTCACAGATCTGTAAATCTGTAAATAATGAACAACGAAATCCGCCACTCGTATGTATAATTTAATATTAATCAACAAAACTAGATTTGTTTCTGTCAGTTTTTTACAGATTTACAGATCTGTAAGACTTAGAGATTTGTTCAGAATCGGCCTAATAAATTGACTGTTGTACAGAATTTGAATCAGTGTTTGTACTTTAATTTAAAGAATAACCATAGATATAAATGATGTAAAATGTTAAAATATAACTATTAAAACGTACATATTATTCAATTACTTTTTGAGGGTAAACGATCAACATAATTTATCTTTTATTAAAAGTATAATAATTTTTTCACTAGAAAATAAATATATTTTAATATTTTATGCCTATTATATAATTTGGAATTTTATTTCCAAATATTCTATCCTGCAATTTTTATGTTTTTAAAAAAAATATTTATTGCACTCATTCAAGTAAGTTTATGCATTAGTTTAACTTAATTGTATTTTAATAACTAAATAAAAGGAATAGGACCTATGTTTATAATGCCATTTTCGCTCTAAATGACATCCCAAATAAGCTGTAAGTTTGTTATACTCATATAAATACAGATTAAATAAAAGAATTCGAATACATACGATAACAGTATTCAAATAAATACATATGTTTGGAATATGTAAGTACAATGAGATGGAGCTGACCTGCTATCCCTTATACTTGAAATGTATCTGAAAATCATAAAAGTTTTCAGATTGGAATATCCTTGAAATTATGTATGTTCGTGAGATAAATAATCGTCTCTTGCTATGTGTCACCATACAAATTAGATTGATATTTGAGAACAGTAGTAATGTACATTAGAGCTCGGAATACCGGTGGATTTAAAAGACCTTTCGCTCACCCGTATTTCAGTGAATACGAGTCAATTCTTCACCAATAAGACCTGCAAGACCCATAAAACCCGTAAGACTAATAAGACCCATAAGAACCAAAAGACCAATAAGAGTCATATGACCCGTAGACGTATTATTACGTTGTTAATTATGCATTTAAATAATCATACCGTTGAAAAACAATTTTATTTAATTTAGCTAATTTATTTCATTAACCATTTCACGTAATACAATTAGTTTTATAAGTTAGTAATTTGTACAATAATAAGAGAAGTAAAAAAATCTTGATTTTTAAGGCAGCCACCATTATGAATAATTTAAATGTGTGTATTTAAATGTATGTTCTCGGTGCGGCGAAGTATGCCCCCTAGTACACTTTGCATATAACGTGAAGTTGGTTCTTTCGGGTTATACGGTTCATACGGGTAATACTGTTCTTACGGATCTTCGATTCTACGGTTCTCATGAGTCTTACAGGTCTTATGGGTGAAGAATCGACTCCGACTGTATTCCATTTTTTCCGGGTGGGTAAGTTTTTCCCTTTCAACTTGACACCCATTTCTAAGTCCTAGCCCTAATGAACATAAACGTATTATTAATTAATTACTTTAATTACATATACCTCCAATTTTCAAATAGTACAAAAGCAGATTCTCACACAAAAAAAAAAATAATAAGCCGTGAATATACACGGTGTTATCGAATTTCGGATAAAAATTTTAAGGGCATAAAGTACTGATCAAAATATGTAAAAAAAAGCTTTACCAACATTGGGCTGATCTTAACAACCTGTTTCCGAGAAAGAAGCCATTTTGTATTAGAATCGAAGAAAAATTGACGAAGATAGTGATCGAACAAAATTTTGTTTCTGCCAGTAAAATATCCTAAAATATCACCATTTAATCAAAACCGTGATCAAATCAGATTGAAAACAATAAAGGATTTCGGCGTTAAAATTTTAGCGTTTTTTATTTTAAACCAAGCTACTTGACATTTATAGGCTTGGCTTAGCTTGAAAACTCAAGCTATTTTAATATTAGGTTTGGCTTGAGCTACAAGCTTAGCATGATTTTTTGTCTTTTCAAGCCAAGGCAAGTCAAGCTATCAAGCTTCGAGTCAAACCCGTAAATCTCAAAATGGAATCATATTTAAAATGGCACACATTTTTAAAATTCGATTTAGATGTATTAACCCGGCAGCGGGCAGGTGAAAAAAAATTACAAATTTGGGCAGGTGGGGTGTGACAAACCCCAATTTAACTTTAATTTTATGAAACATCCGGTAATTTTTTTTTTAGATATTATATTTGTTGGTGTTTTAGAAGCTCCTCGTTCAACGAAAAAAAGAAACAATAAAATTATTTCATTATTTATTAAAAAAAAAAAAATAGAACTTATAAACACTCACTGAAAATATTCTTTGGCATTATATTATAGAAAGAAAAATATAAACATTACAAACAAAAATAAATAACATTCTTAAACTTGAAAAGTGATATAAAAAAAAACATTTACTAAGTTGCTTTTAGCTACAGAGAAGTTATTAAGATTCAAATATGCTGCACTTTTCACAGTAAATTATCGCGTGCTCTACATATATAAATATGTTTCACATGACTTGTAGACGTATTTTCTTTTTCTATCTCTCGTCCTAGGAGATTCTGTGCAGCGACCTTGCTTTGAATTTAATTTTTTATGCGATGGTTATTCATTGTCATCATCAGAAATTTTATTTATTGACTTTCTCTTCAGTATCTATTTCTTTCCACGAGGCCAACAAATGCGCCCAATCTTTTTCAAAATATCCTACACATTAGAAAAACTAAATAAAATTCAGTAATATATAAAAGATATATAAAATGTACTTTGAAATTTCAAAATAAGTATATTCGTATCAGTACACTTCAGAGAAATTATGTTACGTTTATGGACAGGTGGGGTTTAATACACCCCACGTCACTTTGATTTGATGATACTCTTTCCACAATTTAGTTGAGACTGAATCCTGTTGCGTATTGACAGACCAATATATTTGCGAAAGGTAGATGGCTAGATGATGGTGTACGGCCGTTATTGCAAAAATGGCGGCAATTATAAAGTGACTGCTGCCGGGTTAAAAAAAAAACTGTTTGTGCAGAGATTCAAATAAAGCAGAATGTAGTTATTACTTCCGAATGATAAATTATTACCAAAACCAGATCACAATGATCATTGAATTGCATTATCAAAAATTTTGTTGTGGTTAGGACATTACCTCCCGCCATTTAATTTTATTAATTTAAAAATACTCTACATTTTTACCAATATTGGCAAATGTATCAAGTTACTTTTGCATTATGATATTATTCCAAATATCAATGAACTAGCAACTTTTCGTTCTCCAAAATTTTACCATTCTAGTAATTCAAATTTATGATGTGACAAAAGTGTTTTTATTTAGCAAAATCTCGAAATGCTACTTTTAACACCATCCCTATACCTCTCTTATCAAGGGTAGTAGAAGTTAAAAACTATTTTTTGATATTTTGCGCAGTGCTGTGAAAAAAGAATGAAACGGTTGTTTACGACTATATTTGCTGGTGTCACTCGTTCACCGTTTTTATGACGCTACAAGACAGTCACGCGTCAAGGGACCCCTAACTGAGAAGCCCTATTCTTGTCGATGTTTACAGGGCTATTTTTGTAGACGTGCTCTGCGTTTTTATTTGAATTTTTTGTCCTTTGTTGGTTTTGTTTTGTTTAAGAGTTCATTTACTTTGACAAGGACAATGCATTTTACTTGCTCCTGAGATTTTTGAAGGATTGAAAGAACCATGTAATTTAATTATTCGTATTATTATTGCGGGTTTTTATTTCCATTAGGTGGATTAATTTTGGGGTGGCTAATGAAAACTTATTGCAGTGTTGGAGTTAGCAAAGTTCATAAACGTAAAATATTTTTTTCTACTCCCATTGTATATGATGCTAATATTCGCAAGCTGAACAGTGTGGATATGATAGTCATAACCACTCTAGGTTGGTTATGAAAAACTGCTGAATTAATTTCAATTCTACGAAATCAGTAGTTTTATACTGCACTGGATTTCTAAATTGTACAATAAAGTAAAAATATACTTTTCTTGAGACACTAAACACAATGACCGGTAGTATTTACTCAAAATTTTAGTCACCCTAACTAACTAATAACCATGACTACCATTTAGAATTACATTGGGGTGATTAAAAAACAACTGAATTTGTTACTTTAGTCAACGCTTATTCGCCCCTGTTTAAGAGTAAATACTACCGGTCAATGTTATTATATTTTTTTTAACTTTTATTAATTTAAATACATACCTACATATTTATTGATGACGGAAACTATATTATGTTCTGAAATATGCTTTCAGAACTCATTATTAATAAAATTAAACAATATTTTCGAAACGTTGTTGTTTTTAATAAATTTATACAGGGTGTCTCAGGACGAGCTTACGCTATCTATATTTTAAATACTATTTAATATAATTTAACGAAATTTGGTATCTAGGGGTTATCCAACATGCCCGTTTTAACTAAAATATTTTCAAAGCAGTAGCACTTCCGGTTTGACCGGAAATTGACCTCAACTTTCTTATTTTAAATGGAATACGCTATATTTTATTTTACCATTGAATGCAGCGAAAAATTTTACATATGAAGCAATAAAAACATTTTACTCATGATCAACTACTTCCGGCGTTATTCAACTTTTTTTGATTTTTTGTCTGAAATCCGGCACATTTTCAAAACTCTGTATATCGGGAACGAGATCGAATTTTTATAATCTGAAAAAAGTCTTTTATAAAGGAGACTTTAAGCTACATTATCCATAGAAGAATCCTTGATTATTTATAAAAATATGACGGGTACGTTACACCAAAATTACAGTTGACAAACTTCAAAAAAGACAATTTTTTTAAATGGAACCCCCCGCTTTTTATTACATAAATGTATTCTACGGCAAAAAATAAGGGTACTTTATGTAACATGTCCTATGTTGAAAGTTGATAGAATTTCAGTAAATTAGAAAAACATGTAATCTGTGTATAATTATTTTATTAATACGGATAAGTAAGCCATGGAAAAAACAAATAAATTCTAAATACAAAACTATGATTAATTTAATACATATTCAAACTGTCCTCCATTCATATGTAAGCACATTGTTACTCTATTCAATACTTCTTCTTGTGTAGCATTTTTTATCATCCGAGGAGACATGTTGTTAAATGCTGTTCGTACCCTATGTTGGCAATCTTTTTAGTAGTTAAAGGTTTTTGATAGACGCCGTTTTTAATGTAACCCCAAACAAAAAAATCAAGTGGAGTTAAATCGGGTGAACGAGGAGGCCACCTATGTGGTCCATTATTTGCCAGCCACCTATCTTCAAAAATTGTTTCCAAAAAAGTATTTATTCTATGGCGGGGTGGAGCGCCATCATGCTGGTACCATATTAAATTCTTTTGATCCAACGGTAAATTATCTAAGAAATCAAGTAGATGAGTTTGTAAAAACAAACATTGTTTTTCCATGGCTTACTTATCCGTATTAATAAAATAATTATACACAGATTACATGTTTTTCTAATTTACTGAAATTCTATCAACTTTCAACATAGGACATGTTACATAAAGTACCCTTATTTTTTGCCGTAGAATACATTTATGTAATAAAAAACGGGGGGTTCCATTTAAAAAAATTGTCTTTTTTGAAGTTTGTCAACTGTAATTTTGGTGTAACGTACCCGTCACATTTTTATAAATAATCGAGGATTCTTCATTGGATAATGTAGCTTAAAGTCTCCTTTATAAAAGACTTTTTTCAGATTATAAAAATTCGATCTCGTTCCCGATATACAGAGTTTTGAAAATGTGCCGGATTTCTGACAAAAAATCAAAAAAAGTTGAATAACGGAAGTAGTTGATCATGAGTAAAATGTTTTTATTGCTTTATATGTAAAATTTTCCGCTGCATTCAATGGAAATAAAATATAGCGTATTCCATTTAAAATAAGAAAGTTGAGTTCAATTTCCGGTCAAACCGGAAGTGCTACTGCTTTGAAAATATTTTAGTTAAAACGGGCATGTTGGATAACCCCTAGATACCAAATTTCGTTAAATTATATTAAATAGTATTTAAAATATAGATAGCGTAAGCTCGTCCTGAGACACCCTGTACAGAACTATACCCAAATATTGTTTAATTATATTATGTTCCTTTACATTCCTATAATATAACTATTGCTTTATTTACTATTATAATTTTGATTTTAAAACGCTACCATTAATAATTTGAAATGATTGGTTCTTTGACAGTGGCATTTATCTGTCAGTTACATACATTTAAAATCTGAACTGTGTAACTAAGAAATTGTGTTTATCTTAAAACACATGCTCCGGGATTTATAAAATAGATTATTTTACATATTTATTTATAAAATATATAGAAAAAGTATGAATGCGTATCTGTAAAAAATTTGATAATCTTTAATTCTTATTATAATATAATTTGCAAAAAAATTATATTTATAGGTATTTTTCGAAGAGATACTATTTTCAGCTTTAAGTAAAGTACCATTTTCGGTTATCTGATTTACACCAAAATGTAATGACTTCTTTCTATATTAGAATAAGGTAGAAATACAAGGTTTCAGAAGTTTTTGAATGATATTATTTAGGTTAGAGAGTTGACAAAATTCACACACACATATACAGACAGACATCATCGAGAAAATGTTAAAATCGGATACTAGGGACCTTTTAAAACGCGGTCATTAACCAAAATCTCGACGTGCAATTTTTATCATGATCCCTATACCTCTCTTACCAAGGTTAGAGAGAGGTACAAAGAATATAATTAAGCATATTCGCTGGTACATGCAATTTCGTATACAAGGTTTTTACATTTATTTATTTTAAATATGTACTGTATCTCAAAATATAATTTAATAAAAAATACCTAAATATCTATTATTATTTTTACCTCCCGCTGCCCTTGGTAAGGGAGGTATAGGGATCGTGATAAAAATCACATATCAAGAATCCAATTTTAACATTTTCACGACGATGCCTGCATGTGTGTGTGTATGTGTGTGTGTGTGTGTGTGTATGTATGTGTGTGTGTGTGTATGTGTGTGTGTGTATGTTCTGAAATCTTATATTTCGACTCTACTCTAATATGGAAAGAAACCATTAGGTTTTGGTGTAAATGGGATAACCGGAAATGGCACTTTACTTGAAGCTCATAATGGTTTTTCTACGAAAAATACCATTAAATGTCATTTTTTTGCATGTTATGTCATCATAAAAATTAAAGATTAATGAATTTTCTACATTTATACATTAATACTTTTTCTATATATTTTTCAGATAAATTTAAAACATTTTTTTATGAATCTCAAAACCTATGATTTAAATATTGATTTGTTACGCAGTTCATATTTCAAATGTATTGAACTGACAGGTAAATGTCACTGTCAAAAAGCTAAATATTTCAAATTAATAATGGGGGCATTTTAAACAGAAAATAATAAATAAAGCAATAGTTATATGCTCGGTTATATGCAAAAGAACTTAATATATTTTCCAGCATTACTAAATATGTAGTTATGTATTTAAATTAATAAAAATTAAATAGCGGGAGTTCTTATGTTGGCCACATCAGACTTTTTGGCCTTGGTTGTAGAATATTGTTTGATTTCGGGATTAAAATAACTACGCAAACGAGTATTTTGAATGATAGAACACAGGTCTTTTATTTATATTAATTACAACACAACAATTATAATCGACATACAGAAAAAAATGGCGGCAAACATATGACATATTTGTTTTACTACGTGATATGAAAACATTTGGTCGCTAAGTTGAAAAATCCCTGCATGGTGGCTCCATCGTCGGTGGTAGCGTGGTGTGGAACTGCTTCTAACAGCGGAGCGCGGGAAATTGGAATATACCCAACAAATATGTGTACTGTACAACTCGAGTGGAATGCTCATATTGCATTCGGACTTCACCTGACGGGATATGAGCATCATATCATATCTTGTACAATATACTATTTCGTTAACATTGATATTAATTCATGTGTTTTTCTAGACATTCTAATACTCGAACACATTCATTCGAATATCGAATACCGAAAATTCGATGGCCTCCTTGGCTGAATTACGCTTCAATTAATTACGCGGGCGACTGATTGATTTGTAGTTTTTATTATTATTATTATTATTATTATTATTATTATTATTATTAGTAGTAGTAGTAGTAGTAGTAGTAGTAGTAGTAGTAGTAGTAAGTTTTTACCACTACATAAAATTTCTATTGGTTAATATAACTAGATATTGTGATTGTTAATAATTATGGGGTTTAAGGCTAATATAATTGATAATAAAATTAAAAATTACCCCTAACCTTAAAATTAAAGGAAAATAAAAACTATATACATATTTCGAGAGTTATTAAAACATCTAGAGTGGTGTTCATGTTTAGTAATCTTAACAGCTCTCTGAGAAAAGGACTGTTAGGATCTCTGGAATGGTTGGTTGACTTATTTTACTTAATTTTTCTTTATCATCTCAATACGGTTTTATGTAAAATTTACTACTGAAACTATGTAATTAGGTTTTATTTTCACTTAATTTTAAGGTTAGGGTAATTCCTAAATTTAATATCAATTTGTAATTGCTTCTATAATATACTTACTTTACATAATATTTCAATATAAGTACGTTTGATTGCAGTCAAAAGTTGTCTAATTGAATAGCCCAAATTTCTTCTTCTCAATAAACTAAATTATTCTGTAATCGGCCGAAAAGTAAAAATGTTGCCGTTACTTGTTTAGTAAAAATTGTAATAAATTGAGATGTTAACTGCAACTACCATATAGGGAAAATAAACAATTACATTTCTGCAAACAACAAAGTTCTTCGACCGTATCAGTGCAGACAGTACAGAGTATATTTCTCTCCTAATTTAAGCCATGGAGTTAAAGCAGAGAAATATTTTCAAGTTTTAAAGTTGAGAATTAGTTGCCGAGAGAGCGCAATGTGTTAACACTGTCAATATGTTATTATAACGTTTAGTTTACATTGATACAAATTCACGTGCCATACATGGAAGTACATACTTACATTTACTCCCATTTCAATTAAAACTTTGCTAACTTCTATCGACAACATTCTAATGAATTTATTAATTTAATGAACCTCACTAATGAAAATGTAAATAATAAAAATATAAAACTTTTATAAGTAATTTCATTTTTTACATTTTGTAAACTACTTTTTAAAAAGCTGTGTATTTTATTGATTTAGTAATAAAATTAAATCAATTTTTCAGTTAATTATCCATTTGTTCACTACTAGACATACAGGGTGTCTCTTAAATAGGGGGACATGGCTTAACCACATATTCCTGAGGCTAAAATAAGACGATTTAACTAAACTTGCTTCTACCGGAAAGTGTACCATTTAGCCGGAATTCTGCTTCAAAGTTCTTAAAAAAAAAAAATTTTGCTTATAATAACAGAACGCTTTATTCGACTTGGATGAAATTTGGTACGACAGTTCGTATGGTTATTACTCATCTTTTAAGATGATACTTGTTATTATTAGTGAACCACTAGTACCTTTTTAATGGCCACGCCGATAACGTAATTTTTTTTTTCAGAAAGATACATTCAATAGTAAACTTTTCTCTCTCTGTTTAATTTGCGATTTCTGTTACGGTTCAGACAGAAAAAAAATAAAACCTGAGTGACTGCATCGTGAATTTTTTTAAAATAATTTTAATCTAGCAGTCTGTCCAAATGCCAAACATCTAATTTTTAATGACAGTAACGAGTTGTCAATCTTCTCAAGTTGTTAGGAGTAAGCTAATATATTTATTCGTCTTATTTATAATAATGGTAGTAAAATCTATTAGGCCGAACAAACGGATGTTACTAGTTTCTGAATATTGCGAAGGAATTTTTTGACAACCCATAAACAATTGTTATTGTCATTAGAAATTACTTGTTTGACATTTGGATAGACTGCTAGATTAAATTTATTTTAAAAAAATTCACGATGCAGTCTCTCAGATTTTATTTTTTTCTGTTTGAACCGTAACAAATATCACAAATTAAACATAGAGAGTAAAGTTTACTATTGAATGTATCTATCTGAAAAAAAAAATATTTTACGTTATCGGCGTGGCCATTAAAAAGTTACGGTCTAATCAATGTTGGGACACCTAAGTTTCATATACTAGTGGTTCACTAATAATAACAAGTATCATCTTAAAAGATGGGTTATAATCATACGAACTGTCATACCAAATTTCATCCAAATCGAATAAAGCGTTCTGTTATTATAAGCAAAATTAATTATTTTTTTTTTTTTGAAGAACTTTGAAGCGGAATTCCGGCTAAATGGCACACTTTCCGGTAGAAGCAAGTTTAGTTAAATCGTCTTATTTTAGCCTCAGGATTCTGTGGTTAAGCCATGTCCTCCTATTTAAGAGACACCCTGTATAGACATATCATCATTGACTCATTATTGTTCCGAGAAATTGTAATTATTGAATTTTGTTTACATATTTAATAATAGTCAGACGTATCTAAATGTCATTTGAACATTTCATATTGCATTAAATTTAGTAAATAAATTATTAAATTTTGATTGCATATTTAAAAGTGGCCAGACAAATGAAATTAACTCCATAGCAACAACTATAAGTAACATTTTATTCACAAGTGAATTAATTTTTTTTTAAATTACTCTCACAACCTTTTAACTCACTCTGCAACAAATAATGCATTTTAAATTACATCAGGCGCGAAAATAACACTCACCACAGTATTTATCAGTTATTTTCATTATTTTTCACGACATAAATGACAGATAATAAATCTTTTTAAATGGATGACTTGACGTCTATCATCGACGATTGTCATGCACAGCTCACTAACTAATTAGTTTTTTATTTTGTCTAAATTAAATATTATAATGGTATTTATTATTATTTCGTCAAAATTGAATAAAATATATAAACCACGTGAGCTAAGAATGTTTATTCACTCGAAGAAATTAACTCATTCGCCCTTACGCCTTTCTTATCATGAATAAAACTTATCTTAGCTCACTTGGAGTATAAATATCTATTAATGTGTTAAAATATAAAATATTTTGGAAAAGTATTTGAACTATAAATAAAAAGATACCTTTAATCATTATAGTAATATGTCGATTCCTAACCTTTTAGAGGTTTGGAAATACGTCATTCCTAACTGCAATGACAATCTTTTGGCTGGGAAATGCCCAATCACGCCCACCTCGTGGATGGGAATTTTTATGTAGGGTTGTCTAGCAACATTATCGTAGATCCCTATAATAAAGTGAGCTAAACAAATTTTAATAGAGCTGTCAAAAATAGTAATAAAATTGAAGGTTATAAATCAATTACTTTTTTTTATTAATATTATTGATTTAAACAGAAGATGATGTGAATAGAATAGTATACATACCTCAGTGGGAGTTTCATTACAGTTTCGCGCTGTATCTACACAAGCCCTCGGTTGTAATGAAACATCTGCCAACTCGTATGTTATATACTATTATTTTCAAGTATTTTTAATTAGTATATTAAAAACCAAGTATCATAAGAAAATCTGTTAACAGGCCTCATTAAACATGTTTTTTTTTATACAATTTTTTCTATTGAGATAGTTTTACAATGCGATTTTTTAAAAATGCGACTTATCAAAAATTTGACTTGGTGTTTTTTTGTCAGTTATGTTAGTAGCTCTTTCCGCCCACAATTGAAATTTCATATTTTGACAGTTTGTGTATTGTGTGTTGTGAATTTTGACTACTTGTATTCATTAGTATTATTATATTAACTGCCTATAGAATTTTGTCTGACTGTATACGTTAATACCGAGTTAATATTGTGACGAAGTCACATTGTTTCACCATGAAATATCCAGCACGCCATCGCCCATAGAGCACCACAGTCCACTGTGGGACTGTATCACAGCGTTTAACCGTTTTCCAGAGGCAGCTGTGACACAGAAACAGAACTCGATAGTCTAAATTGTTCTCGCAGTGTTCCTAACCTCACATGCAGCACGTGGTCAGCACGAGGTAATGGCCAACGGAATATCCTCTAGTTTCCAGCATGCTACTATTCATCCCGGAGTTTTCGTGGCCGGCATTCACTCTGCACATCTCACGGCCACTCCAAAAGCAACCGTTCACCTTGATTTCACAACTAGAGCACGCATTCCAGACCTGTCAAGACCGCAGCGCCAAACCCAGGCGGAATAAACTAGAACTTGAGATATTTGTTAATTTCTATTTTATTGTAATATTATTTTATATATTTTACCTGTTAGTTTGGAACAAGAAAAACTGGGTTTTCACATTTTCGCTTGCGTACAGAATTTTCTAGAAATGTTTTAATAGCCAAGCCTAACGACCAATAGCAAGCCATGTCAGTTCTCCCACTCAGCCAATCCAATACGAGTAAAGCCCTTCCACATAAACCGCGCGCGTTTGAACGAGAATTGCCAACACCAGAAGGAGATTCTGTCTCTGGCTAGCTGTTCTAGCCAGCTACAGAGTCCAGAAGACCTCCTACAGCTGGATCCAGTCACCGAGTGTCGCTGTTCGACACGTCGAAGTTTCACCGAGTGAATATTATTGAATATTATTTGTCTTGAGAGTAAGAATATTTCACGTACTAAGTTTCACGGAGTAAAGATTTTACGTACAAGTTCTCTGAGTAAATATTATTTAAAGTTTGTCTAGAGTATAAATAATATTCCGCAAACATTCCTCATCCTTCTCTCAGTTACACGGAGATACAAGATGGCGCCCGAGCAAGAAACAACCCCGACAGCAACCATGAGGAGTGAGGATGACGTCACAATTTGGCGCTCGAGCAATGACGTCACAATTTGGCGCCCGAGCAATGACGTCACAATTTGGCGACCGAACAATGACGTCACAATTTGGCGATCGAACAATGACGTCACAAAATGGAGCCAGAGCAATGACGTCACAAAATGGCGCCCGAGCAGGGACGTATCAAACAGTACGCTAAAAACACCAAAATAGATAAAAATAATTTAAATTACTTAGGCCCAGTTTTTCTGTCTCTGGATAAAGTGTCAGTTAATTTAACTGCCAGATAAAATGAAAATATCGCATTAATTTTAGAGCACAAATTGACAGAATTATGCACACGTATAAATTATATGATGCGATATTTTTCTTTTACGTAGTAGCACGGATTAGTACATTAATTAATTAATTAATTTGTGCTCTGTGATAATAGATAAATTAACTGGCACTTTATCAAGAGATGGAAAAACCGGCCCTTAATCTAAAATACTTATTTCAAATACAGCTATTGCAAATACTATACAACATTGTATTGCACATATTGTATGTCCTAATTTATTTTTCGCGCTACTTGTATTGTATATATTGCAACCATAGTTACTACGTATGTAAGTTACCTTTTATATTTGTTTATAATTTTTCCTTGACGACGGAACTTAATAAATTTACTTACATTCCTAGGAAAATAATCACAGACTACTTAGAATTTTAATATTTTATTTAAGGAAACAAAATTTTCACATTAGGTATTTATTTATATTAAAAACTACAGTGCTATTTGTAAAGGTACAAATTTTAATCACGAAAGTTTCATTTTCCAATAAATTAGTTTGTTCTTCTGTTAATGATAAAGTATTATTTTGTGGATTTTGTTGTGATGATGTAGATGAATTAATTTGAGGAGTTTCTTTTCATGTACAAGCAGTATCAGTGGTTTTATTGTACAATATTTTATTTGAAGTATCAATTTTATTTTTGACGGATTCTGCCACGTAACCTTCGGCAACGGTAGGTACTGGATTTCCATCCGCCGAGTCTCTTAATACTTAAAATGTCTGCTCCAGTATTGGCCAGTAAAGTGGCTGAAGAGCGTCTAAGTCAATGCCCAGTATATAGATGTGGATCTGGGCAATTTAAGAATTTTGCTATTACTGAAGGCATTTTTGAAAATGTGTGTTTTCCGACTGATTCGTGCATTTTCCAGTTTGACATCATAAAAAAGTGAGGATTTGTATTAATTTTTTTCCAAATTTCGAAATATTTTTTGAATGTTCCTAAGTAGTCAATAATTTCTTCTTTATTTTTAACAATGGAAAAACTACGTTGGATATCATTCTTACTTTGAGGAATATTAACAATGACATAATCTCCGTGGTCAACCACATCTGTTATTGTCATCTTGCATAATTCATCGGTTCTATATGCCCCGGCAATGCCCATAATCATTACAGTCTATAACAAATAAAAATATTAAGAAATATAATTGCAGAAAATTAATTATTACATATATCTTACTTTGATTAATAAATATGTATTATCATCAGCTTCTTGAAAAAATGTTACTATCTGTTCCCTGGTTAAAATTTGGTATTTCTTTGGGTGATGTCCTTTGTTTTTACTTTTGAGAAAACCAATTAAATTGGAAAATTTTGAGATATCCACATTATCTTTATTTTTAATAGTGGCTTTTAACATGGAATATTCACAGCATAAGCTGGATGGTTATTTTAAAGAATTGGATCTTTCCAACATTACATTTTCGGAAATCGTCTTGACTTTCTTCGCGGCACACCATTTTATAAATATTTCATATGTAAATTCGTACCTTTTCCTGATTTTTCAAGTAAACAACTTAATAAAGTAACTTTTGCAGTCTCATCAATATCCATTTTTGTTGTAATCAAATCTCGCAAATCTCGATATAAACCAATTTTTAAATAAATGTCAACAGCGTCAACAGTTTTTTTTTACTTTTTAATATAGTAACATAGCAACAAACAAAGGTAACTTGAATTGAAAATTGTAGTTAAAAAAAAGAATAATGTTGATGACAGATGTCAACCAGGCTATATTTTTGAATATTTAAGCATAATCTTTTAGTAGCGCGAAAAATATAATAAGTAACACGAAATGTACATACACCTTAACATCCTCGCAAGTTACTAGGACCTCGGCGTACGCCTCGGTCTAGTACAACTTCCTCGGATATAAAGATGTACTTACATTCCTTGTTACTTAAATAACTATTAAATAAACTTAATACAAACGATTTTTTGTTTTTATTTTTTTTTTTCATAATATTTACTTGATTTTCGAGAAAGTGCTATACAAAATTTTGAGACCACCGTGGTTCAAGTGATGTAAACCTAAACTGTTAATATGCGGGTCAGGACACTGAAGACCCGTGACTTCATAAAATGTTTAATTCGTCATAACTTTATACAGAAGAATGTTTTTTTTTAAACTTATTTAGCTTTATTACTTACGTACGTGATTGGTAACTCACACATAAAATCTTTGATTTATAATAAACGCCAAAGGCAGCATTTCTAATCAATCAGAAAAATTCAGAATATTTCCTTGAAATTCGGTTCACTTTTATCTATCTATTTAACTATATGTAAGACATAGAATAAGATAGTATAAATAAAATCATTTAACCCTCCGGAGGGCGCGCTTTTTAGAATTACATGAGCGGGCGTGCCGCGGCATTTACACCGAATTTGGTTTTTCACATTTCTAGCTTAAAAATGACGAAGAAAATATATTATATACAATAAAATAACACAAATATACTATGCTTAAACATTTTATTAAATCATATATGTACAAGCTTTTCTAACTCGGCTGGTGTTAATCCTTTACCAAACCTAAAATTTAATAAAATCTTGTTCTTTTTTTACAAGGTTGAAGTACACGTGTTACATAAACAGGTCGATGTTAGCCACCCTGGAGTAAGATTTTTATTTGGAAAGCAAGCTCCGGATACTTTGGATCAAGCGTCAGCTAACTCCAGCGGTGTTTGATCTAGCACCGTATATTTAGAACTACTCCAAAGGGTTGATAATAATTGTCAACCCCATTTACAACTGAATGATTTAGCGCCATCTGTTTAAAACTTGGCGGATTAATAATAAGTTGAAAAGCTAGCTCAGGTTACTCCAGCTCTAGCGTCAGCTAGCACCAGTAGCAATTGATCTAGTGTCATCTGTTTAGAACTCCGACACCTTTGTGATTGTTAGCCCAATGCAAATGAATTTCATTTAATAAGCTAGCACCGGATACTGCACACCTAGCACCCGCTACCTCCAGTGATAATTGATCTAGCGTCATCTATTTATAACTCCGACACCTTTGGGATTGTTAGACCCCCCCTTCCCAAAGAAATGAATTTTATTTAAAAAGCTAGCACCGGATACTGCAGACCTAGCACTAGCTAGCTCCAGTGGTAATTGATCTAGCGCCATCTATTTATAACTCCGACACCTTTGTGATTGTTAACTGCATTTTGAAAGAGTTTATTGTGAACGAACCTGATCTCCCACTTCAACCATAATATTTACCGCGAAATTTAAATAACTGTCATCTGTCTAGTTTGAAAATTATAAAGTTTAATGATGTGATTTTGTTACATATTCCTATTTTACGTATTTAGAGTAACAAAATAAAAATATATGCGTAATTTGTTTGAAGAAACATTATATTGAAGTAAATTCCTAGAAATATTGTTAATGTGGCTTTGTCATGTTTCAGCGAGGGAATAAGAACTTTCTGTATACCATGCCCTAGGCTATTTTTCAAAGTATTAAAGGTATTCCGCCCCTGATCGCTACAGTCTCAGTGCGTTCTTGTTTGCGATTTGATTCGTAGTTTATTCGCGATTTTGAGCTTTTTTTTGCAAATTACAATGGCACCAAAACATGTGATTTGTTTTTTTTTATCAATAGTCAGGTTTTTTGTGGATGAGAGACTTATTGTTCGTGATGAAAATGCAGTCGAATCGAATCCTGTCCATACTATATTAAATTTTACAGATTTCTTTAAATGAAGACAAATCGATTGAAAGTTCATCGTGTTTATGCCTTGGGACTACATCTTGTTGCCATTACATGGCTGCATGCTGCATTAGCAATACATGTACACTTCAACATTTCGGTAACGGATACGGCTTGTTCCTGGTCGAAGAAGAAAACGACTGATACTACAGACGCTACGCTAAGGGGAGATGTTGTGTAAATGTATAGTTATCCATGATAGTTGCTATAGTTATGATATATTATAGTTGCTATAGATATGATGTATTAGGATTACTGTATGTCAGGTGTCAGATTGGTATAAATAAATAGTCTTGTGAATTCAATGTCATAATTATTATTTATTGCTATAAACTAATACTACAATTTTCCCATACAAATTCCTACTTCGCGCGCTCACTTATTTAAAAAGTACACTCCGGAGTACAAATTATAAATAAAAATAACACCAATAAATAACTCCTCATTCCGATTCAATCTGTACTGCAGAGTGTACTTTTTAAATTTGTGAACGCGCGAAGTAGGAATTTGTATAGGGGAAGAAATGTACACTTTCAAGCACATCAACTTCATGGGCAAGTTTTGTACGTTAGATATACTCGTATGTATATTAGGATACATTATGTTCCACAAAATATGTATTATATACCATTAATTTAAATTAATAGGAAAAAGTAAAATGAAATCATAATTATGATAATGTATTTATTTTTCAAAATATGTCGACAAAAAAATATAATTTATTACCATGACAGTACGTAACTCAAAACATAAAAAATAAAAATCATCATAGTATATTACCCTCTCGGGTGTGCCAAGCTGGTTTCTGATATTCATTTGGTATAAAATAGTCCAAAACAATTCACAACAGTAGAAGGAGAAACGTTTTCTTTTTTAAATTTCAAATCGTTGTAAAGTTCCCATTTGCCATTATGCCTGAAGGAGTATATTACAAAGTGGCCGATAGAAGAAGGATCGCGTTTTCCTTCATATCCAATAACTCCTCGTAATATAAAAATATCACCGTCTATATTAATTTTAGTTGTAATCGAATATAAACTGGCGGATACCTCACAAGTATGTGTTGAGGTATTCAGTGGTTCAATAATTATGTAATTATTTATAGACAAAATGCTTTCTACATTTACACTCTTACATAACTTACACGTGTTAGGAATTTGGTTGTTTTTAACATAATCAATCACATTATTTTCTAAACAAGTTATGTCATTATTATTAATTGTAATAGAAATGAATGGTAACATTTCTGCTTCTTCATTTGGGCAATCTAAGCACTTGTTGTGCTTGTTACCCATGTTAACAGCGATTAATATTTTTGACAGAATATTTGGTATCATATCCTCACAGGCAATTGCCCATATATTTTCTGCTAATTTATTAAGACGTCCTTGTCCTTGGCTACACGAATATAAAGTTTATTTTCAAATTCAAATCATCCCTGCATTTAGTAAGAGGTGGTTACCTGTATTGTTTATTAGTGCTTGTGTAAGAAGTTTGTTCTTTAGTGCATATCTTCAATTTGTGAATTTTTACAAGGTTAATACCTATTCGTTATTATTATTATGTTTACATACATATAAAAGGTTTTAATTTTTGATACTGCATTCTTTATTTGCATAATTTATCTACAGCCATTATTACAAGTAAACTTTTAACGTTAATTTTTGAGTTAAAATAGGTATTTATGATATAAATGGTAAAAATATAAACACTGTTAATACGTAGGTACGTATTTGGTACACTATTTTTTATCCTTTTAAAGTTAATTTTAATGATTACGTGCCCACATTTCGTATTTAAAAAATGCCACTAATCTTTTATCGTAAATAGCTATTTGTGTTGCAACAGTTCATTTTTCATTTATTTTAGCTTTAGTGGAAGTTGAAAAAGTGAATCTGTATTTTTCGATTTCGTGGAATAATTATTAAGTACCTATATTTTATTTTTCAAATAGGTATAGATTTTTACAAGATGCCGAATCCATCCAAACCAGTAGGTGATCGTTGTGTTTCTGCTGGCTGTCCGAATCACTCAAAACGTGATAAGAATTCTTTCTTTAGATTTCCAAAAGAAGAAAACCGCTGCAAAATTTGGATAAAAAATTGCGGATTAACAGAATTTTTGCAATTCGATTCTGAAACATGCTACAAACGGTATAGACTATGTAGGTCGCAGTTTGAAAATGAGATGTTTTGTAATTGTTTATGTACATATATTTTTTTCTTGTATTGTTTTTGATGTTTTATATTTTTTATTGTTATTATTTGTACAATCATGTTGTATTTTGTTTTATTGTTTTCACAAAAAAAAACATTCGTCCTTTGTTAATTGTTTATATATGTATATATATAACAATCACAAAGGTGTCGGAGTTATAAATAGATGGCGCTAGATCAATTACCACTGGAGCTAGCTGGCGCTAGGTCTGCAGTATCCGGTGGTAGCTTTTTGAATAAAATTCATTTGCATGGGGGAGTTCGGCTTTTCAATTTTGTGATCAAATACTTGTGTTCGTGTGTTATATCAATAATATTTGATTAATATCTATATATTGTAAGTACCTATTTAACTTATAATAATTATTTATAATTGTAACAAATAGCACATGTGGCTATCCGACTTAAATCCATCTGTTGGCTAGTAGTAAAATTTATACAGCGGATAGCGGATAGCACATGTGGCTATCCGACTTGAATCCATCTATTGGCTAGTAGTGGAACTTATATAGCGGATAGCACATGTGGCTATGAATTTAGAATAGACCTCCAGGGCTGTCCAAATTTTAGTTATACCAGTAAAATGTAAATTTGCGGCTTTTTTCCGCATGCGCGCCCTCCGGAGGGTTAAATAGAAATGGACAGTGACGGAAATATGGTATTAATTTTGTAGTTGTGCTAGTTCACGAACGTGTCGATAATACAGATTTTCATAGTAAAACTGAAACATTAAACTCTGATTGGCTAGCGATACATCAGTAAGGTAGAAATATGAGTGTTGGTCATCTGCGTTGTATTTATTGCGTTGCTAACTGTGGCACTGCGTTACTTTTCATTATAAATCAGCAGATGGCAATAACATGGGCTCTTATTTTGCAACTGCGTTACCGCTTGCGTTACTTCATTATAAATAAGCCTAAAGAATTTTACGATTTTTCGAGCGATTTTTATACAAATTTGTTGTATTTCTAGAATGGTTTATGGGCTCATTTTATTAGGCCAACTGTGGCAGAAATATGACATTATTATGCTATAAATTTCATAAATAATTATTACAATGCCGTGCTAATAATGAAATAGAAAAACAAGACAGTAGTAGACCATCTTCAACGGTGCCTTCCATCATCAGGACACAATCTTTTCAAATCTAGTACCGATGTCGTTGACCTTATTTCAAAAAGCAACAATTTCAAATGCGACCTTGTCCAACAATTTATTATATTCCTACATCTGATTGTAAATATTCGTCTTCTTCCTTTCATTCCCTGTAGGGAATATAGGGCGCCTTCATTAGCAAAAAATCAAAAATAAAAATGGTAGGATTGCTAGTCCTACGCTTTTGCTGGTTTGTCTCGTCGTCTGCAGTTGTTTGCTCTTCCCTTTTTCTTTTTAACCGAGTTTCTATTCATTTGTATTATTAATATTATTATTTTATTCCCGCAACACTATTTTAATCACTATTTATTACTAACAAAAAAAATTAATATATTTTTAACTTATTTTTATTTTTTTTATTTTTACTATATTTGGCGACAGTGGTTATTGTTTGTATATACGCGTGGCCTTGGTGAATTTGCACTGAGCGTGAGCGCCAGTCCTACTTAACCTAAGCAATTGTCAATTATTATTAACACTATTTTAATTTTTATAATGCAATCACTGTCACATATAACTACTTTATATTGTTCACCGTTTTTCACACTTCTTGCAAACACAAAATATATATAGAACCTTTTCTGTAGAGAATTTTATGTAGATTAATCTAATACATAAACATTTTTTCGCTGGAGGCAGTAGTTTTCAAGTTATTAACAAAAAACTGAGAAAAGGGACCTTTAGAGGCCCCTCCCTCCTTTAGCTCCACTTCCACCCATCAGTACTTTTAGTATTTTGTTAAGAACACCTTCCCCTATAACTGTGCCAAAATTGGCTTCTACATGAATTATTTCCGCTATTTGGCTCTTTTCGGTCTTCGTTGCCTGGACTAAAAACCGTGATCATACTACGGGCCATTGTGTTCAACACTTATTCATTGTTTTATATTTAAATGTTCGAACGATTCTAACCTCATATTAAATGTCAAATAACGCAAAGTAAAACGGAAGTGAACTGTCTAGTGTAGCAATATTGCCAACTGCTCTGTTTATAAGTACCTTATCATAAATGTGAAATTATCGGGCCAACTATAATTAGTATAAAGAAAAAGGATGAAATTTAAATACTACTCATATTATATATTTTCTTACTTTGATATTTAGAGATTTCTCGCAAAAAAACAGTAAAATTGCCGATCATTTGGCAACGCTCCTGTGTGTTATAATTTATAATATACACTCTAGTGTGTTACGATTTTTTGAATACATATTGTCAATTTTCGCAGCTAGGTAATCGTATGGAAACAATTTTTTTCTTGTGTGGTTGTGTGAAAAATTATATTATTTATGCTCTGTTAATAATGATGATATTTAATACTCTGTTAGTTTTTCAATGTTATAATATTTAAAAGTTAATTTTTTTTCTACTTAACGAATACAGAAAAGTAAGTACGTACAATGTCGGTTTTTTAACCTTAGCGTAGTTTATGTTACAAACCGTAAATTGATAAAGGGAAAAATATTTTGTTGGTTACATATTTTTTCTAGAAATTCAATTCAATATGTTATCATAATATAATAAAACCAAATTAATATTGTTCCGTAATAATACTGTTATTTGCAATTGAATGGTTTGGAGAAGGGATATAGTGATGTGTTACCGGAGTTCATATTTCTACTAATATGCATGACATGACATTGTTTGTCTTGGTTGAGCCATGCTAACGTCACTATGTCCTTTTTGTTTAGTACATTTGTATTTTCATTAAATAGTTCGATACAATTTTTAATGAGTTAGAGAGAAATTATTGTATACGTACAATTTCAATCACTGGTACATAAAGATTGTTTATTGTTTTGCTAAAGAAGTGACCTTGAATAGTCATCTTTTATGAATTAGGCTATATTCATCATCATCAGTGATAATAATATACTCGTATGAACGAATGAAGTAATAAAGAGTAGATTTAATTTACTGCATTATAACAGCAATAATAAGCACTAATCTAATTATACGAATTATGCACTGTACATAATAACAAATTTGTCGTCGGAAAAAACGTAATATTTTTAATTAGGATTAGCTCCATAAAAAAATTCCGGTAATAAATGAACTTTCTTAAAAGACTGCCCGTCAAATTTTTAGAGTAAACAACCGCGAGCAATGTTTGTTGATCTTTTTAAGCTGTGTGCACTTTTAAGAAATCGTTAGCTTCGTAAGAAACAGAAACGTTTATTGTCTAAAATATAAGAGTTTAAAGTTAAATGTACCGAAAAATATTAGCGGGGTATTTTGTTGGTACAGCAGAGGATTAAAACATTGAAGTATTTATTTTCGGATCATATACTCGTATTTCATGCTTTAGATGTCAACGTTCAGCACGAGTTTCTTATGCCTTAGAACCCGGGATTTTAATTTATCATGCTGCTCAAACCGAACATGATAATACAATTAGTTTTTCCTAGCCTGAGAACGACCCTGAATATTGCTCTGCACTATACAGGTGCATGTTTGTGTTTGTCTGGAAATACTTACGTTTTTGTGATTTTGTGAACATACAGTAAAGTACCTTGTTTTTTGGTGTGTAATAACTCTTAAGCCCTAATGAAACATGTTTTCAAAACATTGATAGCTTTGTTTGTCGCACATATCCTAAATGACTTGCACTTCTATTTTGCTGTGACGTTTATGAAAAAGTAAAACATCATTTCGTGCTTTACGAGAGATTTTTTATTTAAATTGCTTTCATAATGTATCATGTATCAACAACATACACGATCCACTAAGTTATTCAAGTGACAATGAAATTAAACATCAATTTTGTCGTTTGTAAAAGTTGCAGCCCCTTACATTAAATGGTTATTAGCATTTGTACTACTTACTGAAAAGTAATAATATTTATATGGCTTTCAACATTTCGTGTACAAGAAACAAGAGACATCGACCGAATACAATTTCAAAGTCATCTAATCAATTACTCGTAGGTACTATTTTGGGCCCTATAAATTGTACATACAGTTGCGTGCAAACGTTGTGAGCCACATATATCTTATTTCTTTTAAAAGAATAATTATTTTTGTAATACATTTAAATACATAGCATACAACTGTTAGGAAGGCTAATACCTTGTAATTAGTCTAATCAACATATTTTAAAATTTATGTTCATTGTATTTTACACGCCCGAGAGTTAGCTGGCTTGCTAAAAATTTATGAGACCACAATAAATAGAATTATTGCTAAATATAAGTAGCCTAGGCTGACAAGCCAAGATGCGATAGACCCAGTAAACCAGCAAAGCGAACAGATAAAATAATTAAACTAAAATTTATAGTAGATTTAAGAAAACTATTGTGGATATTTTGAAAGAAATTCGAATGTCAGCCGAAGTGGTGTGTCTTCAAGACAAAGAACGTATTGGATATTGTGGCCAGCACAAAACCTTCCGTCAATTCGATGTATTTTGTACAAATCCCATACCAAGGTCCTTGGAACAGATTCTATATAATATCATGTAAAATCAAACACGAACACATACTATTTCTATTCTATAAATCCAATAAAATTATAACATAAACATACACTATGTAAAATGCACTTGACACTTGTTCTTATTCTTCAGCTTCCCCTATTTTATTAGAGATAGCTGTTTCCTCTTTTCTTCCACTCATTCCTGTCCAACACATCTTCTTGACACAGGCATTCCTTTCAGTCTTCTGCGATACAGTCCTTCCATCTTCTCTTTGGCCTTTCTCTGCGTGTCACTTGCGAGGAGCACTATGACATACCAATTTTGTGATCCTGCACTTTCCATATTTGGTTTTGCACTTGCAACTGACATTTGTCAATTAGAATTTTTTTAATATATCAGCATCAGCTGTTTCCATGATAAATAGCAAAGCTGACTAATTATTGAAAATTAATTTCTTTAAAATGCTTTAAATCTACATCTATTGAATATGAAGGAAAATGTATAATCAAACTGTATAGAGAAGAATATTTTCTTTAATATGTATAATAACAAAATGTCAAAAAACAATATTTAACTGCGTTTTTTTAAGAAAAACTGTTAAAAACTTCAAATAAGAGTACTTCCGGTGGATCAATTATAACCAAAATCTAATCAACTCTTCATATGGATGTGCAGAAGAGGAATACGAAAGAATTATAATTTTTAGAATTGTAGTATTGGAGTTATCGTCGGAGAAAAATTTGTCACACACGGACACACGCACACACACACACAGACACACACACACACACACACACACACATACAGACATCATCTTAAAAATAGTAAATTTGTATTGTAGGGACCCTAAAACGTGCTTATTCATGAAAAACTCACCACCGAATTTTTTGACCAAAGACAATACCTTCCTTACCTAAAGGTGACGGAAGGTAAAAAAATAGTTAGTAGAAGAAATAAAAAGGCGAGATTAAATGTTGCAAAATATATCAACATTGGAATGAAGTCGACTAGTGAAAAGTATTTTTGAATGAATTAAAATTAGATTTTTTTGTAGTGACGATATGAAGTATATTCGGTGACCAACAAGTGCAAAATACAATTTATTGTAGATACCATTCTCTATAGTTACATATAGCAGAGGAAATGTGATTTTATGTTGTGCATGTTCTCATGACGGTGTAGGTCCATTAGTCCGGGTTGAAAGTACAATGGATGCTCTAATGTATAGAGATATTTTAACAAAGCATATGCTATGCAAGAAAAATTCAATTAAATTCAAATCAATTTTATTTCCTTGTTTGAAGAAACACTTCCTATAAGTGGGGTTAGCATACAATAATTTTAGTTACAAAGTATATATATATGTAAATTATAAATGTAACATGAAAAATACAAAATTTAAATTTACGCTGTTTAATTATAACTTAACAGTAAATACTAGAGTATTTCCTCCAATGTGAGTAATTTGATTAAATTACCTCTAATTTTTTATCCGTAGATGCTGCCTTCGCGGTAAAAATAGTAAGGTTATATTACTCGTAATGAGCTAAAAGCTTCACAGTATTTTAACTTGCTTAAAAAGTAAATTTATTTTAAAAGATAACTGAAAAATGCGACTTAACCATTGAGAACAATATTGCCAACCTCTATGCAAGAAAAATTTGCCACGAGGATGAGTTTTTCAACAGGACAACGATCTTAAACATACTGCAAAACTAGTACAAGAGTTTTTAAGTCAAAAAAAGTCCATGCCAATCTCTGGATTTAAATCCAGTAGAGGATTTATGGCAAGAGTTAAAAATAAGCGTGGGTAAAGAAAAAAATATTCCAACAAGGGTGAATTATACCGTGAGTATTTGACCTCCCACTACCCTTGGTAAGGGAGGTATAGGGATCGTGCTAAAAATCACATATCGAGATTTTAGTAAATGACCACGTTTTAAGGTCCCTAGAATCCAATTTTAACATTTTTACGATAATGTCTGTATGTGGGTATGTGTGTGTGTATGTGTGTATATGTGTCTATGTGTATGTGTGTATGTGTATGGATTTTGTCTTCGCTCTAACTCAAATACTATCATTCAGAAAATTCTGAAACCTTGTATTTCTATCCTATTCTAATATGAAAAGAAGCCATTAGATTTTGGTGTGAATCAGATAACCGGAAATGACACTTTTCCTAAAGCTCATAATGGTTTTTCTTCAAAAAATACCATTAAATGCCATTTTTCCGCATTTTATGTCTTTTGAAAATTAAAGATTATTGAATTTTCTACAGGAATACTTTAATACTTTTTCTATATATTTTACAAATAAATTTGAAAAGAATTTTTTTTATTAGTCCCGAAGCCTAAGATAAACACAATTCCTTTGTTACACAGTTCATATTTCAAATGAATGTAACTGACAGTAAATGTCACTGTCAAAAAACTAATCACTTCAAATTAATAGTGACATTTTCGTTTTAAAAAGAAAACAGTAAATAAAGCAATAGTTTTCTGCAATGGAACAGTTTGCAGCGTTAGTAAATACGTAGGTATGTATTTAAATTAATTAAAATTAAATAGCGGGAGGTTTTGTGTTGGCCACATCAGATTTTTTAACGTGAAATTTTGGGTTTGTCATATCCATGGTTACGACACGACATTTGATTGACAGTAATGTATTTGCTTGTCCCATTAAAAATGAAACATAGGGAAAGAATTTGACAGAAGTATTTAAAATATTGTAAGAAATTTAGCCAATCAGAAAATCAGTTGGACATGAGGTGCAAACAATATTTTTGCTACAACTAAATTTAATTTAGGAAGCAGGTATATATTTAAACAAAATTAACCTATATAGATGTATTTTCAAATATCAAATTCGTTGCCTATGTTTCATTTTAAATGGGACAGGCAAATACATGTTGTCAATCAAATTTCAATTCGTAACCATGGATATGACAAATCCAATGTTTCACGTTAAAAAATTCTCCCGGTAGAACCATTTGAAAAATGAATAGAAAATGTACCACGAGACTCTATAACAAATTTTATCAAGAATTCCTCTACCGTGTACCTGCAGTGATTGCATCAAGAGAAATGTCGACTAAATATTAAAAATATAACACAAAATCGCCAGTTCGTATTAATTTTTTACTACTTTTGACGTATGTATATTTCTGGCACAATATATTTGGACAACATCATAAATTATTTTATTATCACATATGTACATAAGTTTATTTATATGTATAGTATTTGGTTGAAAATATTTTGTGCACAAATTCATACATACGTTTACCAATACAACTGTTTCATTTCTTGATCACTTTTACAATATATGATAGAGTGTAAAAATATGTGTGGCTCAAAACTTTTGCACACAATTGTATGTACCTTAGATTTGATAAAAAAAAAAAATACTGTACAAACGAATTGAATATGAAATTCATTTAAATATAGGTACCTACTGTTAATTTAATAATTTATAATATAATAGATAATAATTTGTTTCATGTAATAAATTATTGTTTTTGTTGTCCAAATTTAGACAATATTTTTTAACCAGAAACAGTGGTGCAGTGAAAAAGTAATAGTAAAAAATGTTTATGAAAGAAGCATAAAGGACAAAAAAATTATTGCAATAAATGTAAAAGTATATTCGGGTAGTAAGGATTCTTGAATTTAAAAGCTTCGATCAATGAGTAATATCGATCATGATTACGACCATTTTCAAGTCTATATTTTTTTTTTATAAAGTTTAACAATATTATAATACGCAAGGCGCAAGCAGGTGTGCAAGTTGTACACCGCACAAAGGCGCCAGTTAGATAAGGCGCCAAATTGAGTTTCAAACTTAAAATGGTTGTGTAGGTAAGTAAGAGAGGTCGCTTACACTCCGTGTAACAAGCTGAATACAACTATAGGACCGCTCGGCAACCTCCGTTCCTCTTCGTTCGGATTCGTGCTTACGAAAATTATTACTGCTGTAGTACCCTAGTGTTTATGCAAAAGCCACCCCAAATTCTAAGAAAAAATAATCGATAAAATAATATCGTTTTTCTGTTTATTAGTCGTTCTAGTCGACATTTGTGTTTGTAAGCTGGAGAAGTGAAGGCGTCAAATTATTAATTATAATTATTTAAATACGTCTGTTTTACAATTCGATGTACTAATAGTGGAAGTAAGTATTTAATACTCATATAAAGATAAAATTACCAAACTGGAAAATTTTCCCGGTCGTTAAAAAACAAAATATATTTATCCCAGATATCCGAGAAAACTAAGAAATTATCCGGTGCTCAAAATAGAAAACGAAAGGCCGCTCGAGAGAAATTATGTAACCAATTGTCTGGTACTTTAAGCAAGTTTTTGGTAACCTAGGAAAAAAGGATGTATATTGAAGACTAAAATTTGCCCATCATCGGAAGAAGAAAGTAGAACAGACGAACAACGCCAAGAAGAAGAACACTAACTAGATCAAGAACAACAATTAGAAGAAACAAATAAAATATAAGTACACATGCAGCAGATTGCAGATTGCATCAGTTTCTCAATTGCAAGATCCAAGTACATGGCCAAAAAGTTATACTATTAAACAGAGGAATTATTTAGTCGAACATCCTCCTTCTCGAATAACTAAATGGAATTTTCCAAGAGATAAATTTGAAAGAAAATTCTTCACATCTTATTAATAGATTACTTCCAAATGGAGAAAACATTATAAGATTATGGCTGGTATATTCAGTTTCTAAAGATTCAGTATTTTGGTTTTTGGAGACGGTAAGTTACAACTTAATAATAAAGTTGGCTGCAATGACTGGTAACATTTGTCACATATTTTAAGTCGACATGAGATAAGTAATTCACATATAAAAAATCTGATGTGGCCAGCACATGACCTCCCGCAAATTCCATGTTTAAAATAGTAATGAGCTTTAAGTAAAGTATCTTTTTCCGTTCCGGTTGATCGTTTATAAACAAAATCTAATTTGTTGTTTTAATAAATAGAAGTCTGTAATACGAAATTAATTTCATGCCAAAAATAATCGATTATCATGGGCCTATAGCGCTCACCATCAACTATAACAGTTCGACCTTCATCATTTTCGAAAAAGTAAGTTCCAATGACGCCACCTGACCATAGTGCGCACCAAACAGTCTCATTTGGACATGTAATGGTACCTCGTAAATCACATGAAGATTTTCCTCTGCCCATATCTAGCAATTTTGCTTATTAACATGCCCAAAGAGGAGAAAATGTGCCTCACCAAAGAAAAAGATAATCCTCGAAAAATCATCATCAACTTCCAAGTGCTCTAAAAACGCAATCTGAGTAAATTCTGCTGTACGAGGTGTGTTCAAAAAATATCGCGAATTTTGTGTTTTTTCAAAAATTATTTATTTATTCATGAATATCTATTTTGTCCCCTTCAAAGTAATCCCCATGAGATATTATACACTTGTGCCAACGGTTTTTCCAATCTTCAAAGCACTTCAAAAAATCATTTTTTTTTATCTTGTTCAGCTCCTCCTTCGATGCCGTCTTTATCTCGTCAAGCGCAGCGTAACGTCGTCCTTTCATGGGCCTCTTCAGTTTAGGGAACAAGAAAAAGTCACAGGGGCCAGATCTGGGGAATACGGTGGCTGCGGCATCATTAGTGTGTTGTTTTTGGCTAAAAAGTCGCGCACAAGCAACGAGCAATTGAGCAATTTTGGTACAAATTTCGCGGCGACCCGTCTCATGCCCAAATCATTGATAAAAATCGAATGGCACGAGCCAATCGATATGTTTAGGTCCTCAGCAACTTCTCTAACGGTGATTCGACGATTGGCCAATATCATTTTCTCCACTTCATTAATTTTTTCGTCTGTTGTTGAAGTGCTCGGGCGTCCGGCACGCTTTTCGTCGTTCACATCTTCTCGGCCTTCTGAGAACATTTTGTACCACCGATAAACGTTGCTTTGGTCCAAGGTAGCTTCTCCGTATGCCACAGTCAACATTCGGAATGCATCCGCGCACTTAATTTCGTTTTTCACACAAAATTTGATACAGGTTCTTTGTTCCATTTTTTTGAATAGGTAAAAACCGAAGACGATCCAAAACACGTGCAAGCAAAGCAGCTGTCAACAATTAAGTTAACATTCAAAATGGCCGAGCTTGTCGACATAAGTGAGAGACATGAGTACCAACATAAAGCCACAAAAAGATCGAAATTCGAATATACGTAACCCGCGAAAATTCAAAATTCGCGATAGTTTTTGAACACACCTCGTACATGATCCATGTTGTAAATGTGTAGTTGTAAACCAATATTTGACATTTTGAAAACACGTACTTATACTGACAGATTTATATTTACAAATCAAATATATTTCTACTAAATTCTTCTTAACACGATTTCATTATTAATGTATAAATGTGACAGTGACATTTGTTTAAATACGTCAAAATTTTATTAAAGTATTATGTTTTTGTTTGACGCATGGATCAGATGATGTACAAAAATAAATTATTTTATAAATTTATATTTAAAGTTATTTAAAGTTTTTAAAAGTTATATTATCGTAGAATTGAAGATTGTACCATTATATTATATTTTTAATAATAAAAGTTGCTGAAAAATTATATTCAATGCAATTTTTTCAAGAAAAACTGGTAAAAGCTTGTATAAGTGATACTTCCGGTTATCTGATATACACTAAAAACTAATCAACTCTTGCCACATTAGTATAGAATGGGTATACAAAATTTCAAAATTTTCTGATTGATAGTATTTGAGTAATCGTGTCCACAGGATCCACACACACATACACACATACACACACACATACATACCCACAGACATCATTGTAAAAATGTTAAAATCGGATTCTGGGGACATCAAAACGTGCTTATTCACTAAAATCTCTATATGCGATTTTTAGCACGATCCTTACCTAGGGTAGCGGGAGGTAAAAATGGTACTAGTTTTGCTCAGTTTCGAAAGGATTTAGCAAAAAATAACACTATTGATTCTTGGGAACAGAAATTGTACGAAACGGAGAAAAACTATTGGAATTCGATAATTGAACGAATAATTTATGCAATACAGTTTCTAGCTCGATATTCTTTAGCTTCTCGTGGGTCATTAAAACAGTTATATAAAAAGAATAATGGTAATTTCTTAAAGTTAATGGAAACTTTTTCAAAATTTGATTCAGTTATGGCGGAACATTTACGCCGTATTAAAAGTTCATCTTCAAAAATCATCACTCATTATTTAGGCCATCAAATTCAGAATAGAATTGTTGAGTTGCTATCTAACGGTATAAATCAAAATATAATAAAAATGGCCAAAGATGCAAAATATTATTCGATTATTTTGGACACAGCCCCTGACCTAAATCGTGTTGAACAAATGTCAATTATTATTCGTTTTGTACATTATAATATAGAGAGAAACAGAAATGAAATAAGAAAACATTTTTTAGGTTTTTGTCCCGTGGAGGATACAACTGTATGATTATGTATGGTTTGTATGATTTTACATTAAATCACCTTCAGAAACTAAATTTGGATATTCATCTTCGCGGATACGATAACGCGGCTAATATGAAGGGCAAATACAACGGTCTACAACAAAAAATATTGCAAACAAATTGTAGAGCTTTTTATGTTCCTTGTTTAGCCCATAGTCTTAATTTAGTAGTTAATGACGCTGCAAAAATTTCCTTTGAAACAATTAATTTTTTTAGTGTGATTCAAGAATTTTATAATTTCTTTTCAGTGTCTACAAAACGCTGGAGTATTTTACTGAAATATGCGACAAAATTACCTCAAAAGCCATTATCTAATACGCGATGAGAAAGCAGAATTGACGCGATTAAACCTTTAAAATTACAGATCAAAGAAATATTGCTTGCTTTAAAAAAATTTCAAATGACATCACAAACAATATGGATTCAAGATTTTTGGCTAGCACTTCGGTTACAAAATTAGAATCATTTACATTCATTTGTTTTATTTGGCATATTTTGAGTAAAATTAATGTTCTTAGTAAAATGTTATAAAGTCCCGATTTTAACTTAAATGAAGCCCTGGTAGATTTAAAAAACCTTAAAAATTATTTAAATGAATTTAGATCAGATGAATAATTTGAATCCTTAGTAACTTGTGCCACACAAATTGCGGAAGAAATAAACATTGAGGCAATATTTTCTGTTAATAAAAGGGAAAGGAGAAAGAAAAGATGTTTTTCACTGAAATATATACTAACTGGAATGCGCGTACGAACCGTGACTGTGAAGCATATTGAATGCCTGCTGCTGGAGTAGTCGGCAAACATCGAGACAGTTCGTGAGTAGACGGAAGCCTGCTGCTGGAGTAGTTGGCAAACAGTCGAGACAGTTCGTGAGTAGACGGAAATCATTTCGTGTGGCGCATGTTTAAATAAATGAAGCATAATATGAAAACAAAGCGATCAGCTATGATACGAGTTATTCGGCTAGGTTCGGTTCGGCACGAACGTGCGCGAACAGGGCCAGCCATTATTGTTCAATGAGCTTCAGTGCAGCGTACGCTGATAGGTAGAGTATGCGAGTTCCAGTTAGTATATATTTCAGTGATGTTTTTATTATGAATCAAAAGACGAATGCACTACAGATGCAAAATTAACTTTTAAAACAACATTTTTTTTTTTAGTTATAATTGATTTAGCTTTAATGTCAATAAGCAAGCGTTTTCATCTTCTAGAAGAATATAACACTACGTTTAAAGTTATATCACAAATAAGTACGTTATCGGATTGCGATGAAAATGAAGTCCTAAGACATTGTAAAGATTTGCAACTAAAATTAACAAATAGTTCAAATAAATAATATTAATGATATAGATGGTCAATCTTTATTTGAAGAAATAAAATCTTTGCAATGTTTCTTAAACAAAAACATGACATCGAAAGACGTTTTGAATTTTGTTTACAATAATAATTTATTTGATTCTTTTCCAAATGTTGCTATTTCTTTACGAATATTTTTGTCATTAACCAGTTACAGTTGCAACTGCCGAGCGTAGTCTCTCAAAATTGAAAATATTTAAAAACTTTTTAGGATCATCAATGAGTCAAGAAAGGCTAAGTAATTTATCAATAATTTCAATAGAAACTGATGAATTAGAAAAATTAGATGTCAGTAATATAATCCAAAAATTTGCTAGTATAAAGGCCAGAAAAGTTACAATACTGTAACATAAACTTATTGTAGAGGTAATTTATTTATTATTATTATTTTTATTCATTGGAACATTTTACATTTTCTCAATAAAACACGAATTAAAAATTTGTTGTGGCCAGCTATTTACATATTAGGCTATATAAGTATTGTATTGCACTTTTCTGTCGAACCGTCGTTTTATAACAAAGTATTACAGAACTTTACCCAAATATTGTTTTTTATTGTATTTCACATGTCTTCTGAACACATAATTCTAATTATATATATATATATATATATATATATATATATATATATATATATATTTCATTGTATGAGGAAGTTTCTAAATGTCACATATTCTTCCAATTCATTAACCAGATTGGCAGAATTTCTGATGGATATATGCATATTACCTATAATTTCAAATATTTAATTAATAAAACAATAAGAAAGATTAAATGTACTTCCCAGAAAAAGCTATCAAAATGTCACTAAAACTGTTGATTTTTGACACTGAAATTTGTCATTTACAAATTATGTTATAAACATTTGAATTTGTCAACTGGTTTCCTTAGTGTAGTTTCGCCTACTCAACTTGTTATATCCCGATATTCTATATATTATAGCGTCTTTATCTCTAAATTTATAGAAAACAATAAAAAAATTATATGTATCAGGTGTAGAATTTTGTTCTTCAAAATTAGTAATATCAAAAAATTTCAAAAATTAATATTTGGAAGAATTTCTTTTAAAAACTACTACTTTTGGTTGTTCAATTGTTACCAAAACCTTTTCAGCTCTTCCCAGGAATGTCAGATTGAGGAATTCATAGTTAAACAGGTATTATGTCTTATAGTTTTTGAGGAATCGTCCGTCCAACATCTAGTCATACATACACACACACACATACACACACACATACATACATACATACATACATACATACATACATACACACACACACACACAGACACATTGTAAAAATGTTAAAATCGGATTCTAGTGACCTTGGAACGTGCTTATTCATTAAAATCTGGATATGTGATTTTTAGCATGATTCCAATACCTCTCTTAGTGAGAGGTAAAAACAGATGGCTGTATATGTAAGAATATTTCCTGGTTTTAAAGGGTTGAAAAATAGTAGGGTTTTTTGTTTTACGGATTATTTTTATTTACATTACTAGTAATTTTATATTGGAAATTTTGCATGTAGAAAGAAAAGAACTCAGCCTGATCAGGTTGAATGTATTGCTAATCATTTCAACTATGTTTTTCTAATAGCCCCATAAACCAATTTTTTAAAATATTTTTAAATGAAAGTTCGTTTAATTTTGAAGCAATGCGTGGTATCAAAAAGTCATAATTGTTTTTTGTGTAGCTGCATTTGATTTTCCTTTCTCACGCCTGTTTCTGTAGTAGGCTGCGTGAGAAAGATACCAATAGTGTGACGCCATCTGCATCCCTGGAAATAAATTCAAATAATAAGGATACTAAAATATTTGTTTTCATAATTTGACTAATTATCATTCTTTCATTAAAATATAAGGAAATCCAATATAAATTTAATTTAAAATGATTTCACCAGACTTCAATTTTTAAGATAGGTACAATTAAAAAATTGTTGATGTAGAGAATTTTCCTGATAAATGGATTGAAGTACCTATCTAATATGATGGGTTATTCTTGAATATTTATATAATAAATGATTTTCTTGTTGCAGGTAAACCACTTTGTCTTCTGATGCGTATTTTTTGCTTCCTTTTTTGCAAGGTAAGATTTACAATAATTAATTACAAATTTATGGATTATCGACGTTGAAGCAATTGATGTCATAAACATAACGACGTACGAAAATTTTAGTGATTGCAAATATAAGTAAAGTAGGGATTCCAGAGAGAAAATAGTGAAGTATTATGATATTTAAAATATAACACTGGACAAATTTAAAAAGTAAACAATAACACATTCTTCATTAAAAAAAAAATATTACAAAAATATATTTTCATAGTGCAATTCAGCAATTGCGACACATAATGTGAACTGGTGATCGCTGAAAAATGTCTGAGTGGATTTTAGCCAAATAGAAGGTACTTGAGTATCTAGAAACAGATTTGGGTGTGTGGAACGGGATACAAGAAAGCAAGGTGCATCAATTTTATTATTAATTAATGTCCATAAAAATCTAGAAGTGGAAGTAATTCTTATCTCAGAAAGAGATGGCATGGAATGACGTTCAAGTAAATTATTTTGGTTAATGCCTCTTTCTGGATATACGCCGTCCGGCTTGAAAGACATACATTTTAAAAATTTACGATGTATGCGATCAAGAGCTATAGATTGATATGCATAGAAAGGGTACCAAATAAAATTAGCGTATTCAAACTTACTCATAATAAAAGCAAAGTACAGTGCTTTGAGAATTTAATGGTTGAGGAATATTTTTGAAATATGCATCTAGAAACCTAATGTTTTACATGCAGAACTACATGTTTCATAGATGTGTTCATAAAAAGTAAAATTTTGACAGAAGGTATATCCAAGGTCTTTCACAGAAATCTTTTCCTCAATTTACATATCATTCATAGTGTAATTAAAGTGTAAATGAGTAATTTTTCTGGTATACGATACACATTTAAAGTCAATTTATTTGTTTTACACCATTGAGTACAAATATCGACATTTGATTGAAGATGGAGAGCATCGGGAAAAGAGAAAATTCTTTGATACGATTTAACGTCATCAGCAAATGCCAGGACAGAACATTAAAAAGTTTCGATCAGATCATTAATAAAGATATTAAATAATAGTGGCCTTAGGTTAGAGCCCTGATGCACCCAAGAAGTGGTGATAAAATCTAATGACCTGAAACTATTATAATACACACGACAGATACGATTATCCAGATATGATTTAATAAGCATTGTTAATAACTTTCCCGCTCCAAAAGTATCTTATTTTTCAGAAGTAAAGCGTGATTAATGAAGTCAAAAGCGCGCGACATGTCAGTAAATAAACATCTACTTATCCACAATTAGTGGTGGACCTACCTTTCATAAAGCCATGTTGATTACTTGAAATAAAAGAACGAATATTATTATGTATTAGGTGGTTCGCTAGAAGACCATGGAACTGAATCCCCCCAATTACGGCAGGCCTACGCTTAAATGAATCATATACGTTTTTGCATTTTTTAAATAAAAGTAGCATCATAATTTATATTTATTTTATTTTTGCTATCATTCACTTTTAAATTTAATTCTCTTAGTTTAAAAATGAACTATGAATCAAATTTGTAAATATGAAGTCCTGAAATTACGGTAGGTAGCATGCACAATAATTTAGTTGCAAAGAAACAAAGTCAAATTATCTCTTTCTAGTACCTAGTTGTTTTTTATTATTGCTCTGTAAATCATGAATGTTATTAAGTGTTATCGGGTTATATTTAATTCCAAATCAAAATTTATAACAAGCTAGGTACGCGAGATAAAAACTTACGAGTGTAGTAGTCTACCGTGGAATCTAGTGGAATTGTACTTCTTTTTCCTTTTTGCTGAGTTTCCATTGCTCTTGAAAAACTGTGCACGAAGAACATATTTCAAATTTTCATTTCTCTCTAGCAAAACAAGATGTAAATATGGATATTTATGTTAAAAGTTAACAGTTAACTGATATTTGTAATCTGAGGCTGAGGCACTGAGCGTTTGTGAAAGCAAATGTTAATTACGGTAGTGTGTTACGATACGATTAGTTATTTTTTATTGCCATTATATCCTATCAATGCAAAATGATTGTTTATTTTATACGCGTTATAATACATATTATGGCAGCAATACTTATTATTTTGACTGAAATTGTATTTTATGTTTATATTTGTGATTCTAGATTATTCGGGCAAATATTGAATTATCTGTTTGAAACGACTTCATGAATAATGGTTAACATAGTTAAAGCCAATTGTTTTTAGTTATTTTGTGTCCACTTGCAAATTGTTTGCACATCTGCAGAAAAATAGTTATTTACGTAACAAGAGTAAAAGGTATAGTCTTATTTTATGAATAGGAAAGTTTGACCGAACGATCCGCAGGCGAGTTCGTCAAATCCTTTGAGTGAAGTAAGACACTTTCTACTCGAGTTGCTTACAAATTTTGCTTACGTCTAGAATAAAAGTATGAATAAAGTCCCGTAGTTTCATTATTTCACGCGTTTGCGTTAAAAAAGTGCAGTTATTTCACACTTTTATAGCGTTAAAAAAGACACAAGTATTTTATAAATCCATTTTAATAAAAAGAAGTGTACACTCATAGGATTTGATGAACTAGGCTGCGGCTCTTTTGTTCAAACCTTCCTATTCGTGAAATAAGTCTATACTTTTTACCCGTGTTCCATAAATAACTATTTTCTACTTCTGGTCTGAAAATATAATTTTTCTATTTCTGTGTTCTTTTTAGTTTATAAAAGTAACTACTAACACGTCTTTAAGAAGATCTATAGGCAATGCGCCCATATATTCAATGTGAATGTATTAACATTAATGTATACAATTAGGCAAAATTCACAACACCCAGTACACAAACTGACAAAATGTGAAATTTCAATTGTTAGTGGGAAGCGTTACCAACATAATTGACAATAAACCACCAAGTCATACTTTTAACAAGATTCGTTTTTTAAAATCTCATTGTAAAATTACCTCAATAGAAAAAAAAAACATATTTCATAAGGCCTGTTAACGTACTCGTCCGTTAAGAGATGTCTTATGATACTTGTATTTTAATGTACTATTTCTGTTTTGTTTTTCATGCTGAAAGCGACTCTTTGCAGTGGCATATTCAGAGTAGGGTAAAGGGAGCAATTGCCTTCTACAAAATTTAAAAAGAATAGCTGCGTCTTCGGGTCTTTCGAAGACCTCCCGAAGAATATGAGTTGTTTTAAAACATTCGATTTTTTATTACCTATGTATATAAATTTAATATATAAATTGTCAGTATATTATAATAAATTGTTTTATTTTAAACAATCCGTATCTATTATTTAATATCCTAATCTATGAACCAACGCACTGAAAACACGTCGCTAAGAATTTATATATATATATATATATATATATATATATATATATATATATATAGTGTGTCCCATTTAGAGGTGCCACCATATAAAAAACATAATAACCCTTACATTGTTGAAAAGAGAAAAAATTAATGATTTTTTTGAGACTAAAATCATATATGGGTTCCATTTAAAAAAATATAAGATTGTGTTATATCTCGAAAATTTACGGATATAAAAAATTATTTCGTACGCCACTGGTTAGTTAATAAAAATATCTATCTTTTGTATTTGAAACGTTTTTCTTAATTATTAATAGTTTAGAAGTTATTTGTAAAAGAAAAAATCAACAATATTCAGTTTTTCGTCATTATCTAGTGCCCTATGAGAATTTTTCGAAAAACAAAGTCACATCTGATATGGCCTCCAAAGGCACACAAAAAGTTCCATTTAACCGACATCGTATCTCTTATAGTTCTCGAGATCCCAATGGTGGCACCTCTAAATGGGACACACTGTATATATATATATATATATATATATATATATATATATATAAAAATGCGCTGTTTTTGGCCCTTTTCGTTTTCTAGAGGCATTCAAAACTGACAGATGAATGACATATAACCTGAAATTGCGGTCAGTCAACAATGAATTTTTATTTGTTAAGTTAAAAATTATAGTGGGATGCGCTACCAACATAACTGGCCAAAAACATCGTTATATTTTGTAAAAATCAAATAAAATTATAAAATTACCTCAATAAAAAAATTGTATAAAAAAAACGTGTTTTATAAGGCCTCTTATCGCACTCGTCCTTTGTAAAGCTAGCCGCAACCCGCAAGGCGGCTCATTTTTCCAAGATGGGCTCGTACGTTAACAGATTGCCTTACGAAACTTGTTTCTAATGTACATATAAATCAATGCAAATTAAAATTTTAACTACTGTTATACAGTCTTTCTTAATTAATTTTCATTAATATAAAATACAAAACATACGTGTGCTCTTTAAATATTCGTTGTTGAAAAAAATAACCACTACACGTCCCATTAGTTTTCCGTCATCACAGCATCAAAAAAACTACCGTTTGATGAGCTTGCTCCATTATCCATGCTCCATACACATCCACTGGAGCACACAGCGATAGCTCTCCTCAAAGCTCATCTAAAGCTCGCCTCTAAAGCTCTGTCACTCGATGTTTGCATAGTGCAAACAACTGCACCCATGTGTCTTTTTCCTGTCAGAGCTTAACAAGCCCTGTGATGAATACTCTCAGTGATTGATTGATAGATTCACACGTATGAGCTTAAAGCCCACCTGTAATTTATAAGCGGATAAAGCTCTCATGTCAATGCGGGATGTAAGGAATGCGAAAACTCCATTGATGAAAAAATTCGGAGCTGGACTGGTACTTTATAATGGAAAGATATATTTTAAAGCTGTTTTTAGGTTATGAATACTTTAGGATTTAGCGAATGACAAGTGGTTTACTGGGGTTTCGCATACAATGCTAATAATTCGTCTTGATAATGGTTTCGGTGAAAAAATATGTTCATTAATTATAAAATGCTGCTTTAAAAACATGAAAAGTTAAAGCTCTGTATATTTTAGCTTATTTTTTTTATAAATGTTCGTAATTATGAAAAGGAAGTAGGATTCTAGCGTTGAATAAAAAGATGCAATGTCCGTCGTTATCAGGAATAACAAGTATTTAACACAATATATTACTATTAATTTTCCTTCAAGTGTATAAATACCTATTAAAGTGTAATACAATATACTAGGATATTTAATTGTAAATATTTTCCGTAATTTTTGGATAATTATACATGACTTTCAAGTTAAAATAATTTATGCCGGGTGTCACAAAGAAAGTGGCTAAATCCCTAAATCATTTTCTCTCAATCTTATTTATTTTACATACTTATTTAACAACTAGATTCAAATTTACACCCAATTTCTCGTAGTTAAAAAATAAAATTTTACTGCCTCCGCTTTAGCTGAAAGTATATAATTTTATATTATAAATACGCATAACGACTTTAGTATGCTACATCCAATAAATTCCTGGGATATAAAGAAGTGAAAAAATACAAATAATGGCTAGTACAAAGGTATAAATGAGACGATTAAATTAATCCTTCCTATTTTGGCGCGGATAAATATTTGATAGATGTAGTAATTATAAGTTGGACAGATTACAATACAATGATAGTTTTTATATAAATGTTATTTACTTTGTTATCATTGAAAAAGGTGTGTACATTTCAATTAAAATTTGTGTCTAATTGTATAGTATCTACCTAAAAGTATTTTCATCACAAATCCCTAGTCTCTGGTTAGTTAATTTGTTTTGGTTGGTAAAATGTGCAGTTAATTTATTCATAAATTTAAATTTAACACATTTAACCTAAAATTGGCGAAAACGTCCCTTAACAGATAAGTCATTTAGTCCAGTCAATAGAGGTTTTTATCATACACAAGGTGTGGTATAAACGATTTCAACATAATATGTTGTTTAGTTCAAGAAGAAGACGAAAAATTCAAATTTGTGACCTTGGCCTGGGGAGGCTCGGCATGAGCCGCCATCTTGGATCAAAGATGCAAAAAATAGTTTTTGGTTATTTTTAGTGAATCGGTCGAGACGAGACGAGATATTCATTGTCTCGTCTCGTCTCGTTCCAAATTCATAAAATTATGTCTCGTCTCGAAATTTTTCTCGTTTCGTTTAATAGAGTCTCGTCTCGGCCGAGATTCTCAACGAGATTTGTCACCAGAAATTTAATATGTATATTTTGGTCCCACAAACTAATTGTTAAATTTATAAAATTTTGTATTAGTAGTAATTTGAACAAAAAGCTAAATATTTATCGTCTTATCTGTCAAAGTAACATATAACCTAAAATTGTGCAAATTTTATTATGTTATAAGTTTATTAATTTAATATTTATCTAGCATTTTCTAATCTGTTATGAAACATTAAAAAGAAAATAACGCTAAAAATCTTACCTACAGCCTACAGTACACGATGAAGTTTTTATTTTCAAGTGACTTGAAAAGTGTCTTTATAAGTGACCTTACATACCATATTTACACGATCATGTTTTGCGTGAATTAAAATATCCAAGTGTCAAAATTTAAGTTATACTTTCATTAAGATTTCAATTACTTCTCTATCCTACTTTGCCATTTTTCGGTTTAATATCGTCACATATAACACTACTTGTATACATCAAAAATATAAATACAAATTACATTTGACAGTTACTTGACAGTTAAAATTTGTAGGGACTTTTAAGAAAAAGTAGCGGATGTTCCAGTTTTTCTTTAAAAGTTTTTCGATTCATTTGTCTTTCTTGCACTCATGTCATTAAGCGAGAGAGAAAACTTTTCAAGTCACACGAAAAGAAAAACTTCATCGTGTAATGCACGCTAAACAAATTCTGACAGATAAATTGTCAAATACTTTATTATCTCTTTGTTCAAAAATGCCATAGCTAAATAGAGACAGATATCACATAAATTTCACACGTTTTCAAATATAACTCATGAGAAAAATAACAGAAAATCTGGAAACAGTTTTCGAGAATTGAGATCTCGGCAAATATATCGCGTCTCGTAAGATATTTTTTATATTTCTGTCTCGTTTTGAGTACGGGACAAGACGAGAATCGAGAAAAATCTCGACATAATCACTAGTTATTTCCTTGAAAATAGTTGTCCGTATAAAATTTTTACAAGAATACAAAATTAAAACTTGTAGGCTAGTAGTATGAACAAGTGATTAAGGGTGATAAGCTAGTAGATGACTAACAATGCTTTAGCGCTATCAATCGTTTATGGATTATTTTAGAGAAAAATACTTCAAATAGCTGTTATAGAAAAATTAATTGTACGCAACTTTTATGTGAAGTATTTTTGTCTAAAATAATCCATAAACGATAGACAACGCTAAAACACTGCTAGGTATCTCTTAGCTAATCACCCTGAATCACTTGTTCATACTACCAGCCGTAATGTTTTGTAAGAATTTTTTACTTAGGATAAACTCTCAAAGAGTTATTATGTACGTTCAAAAATAGTTAACCAGAATAACAATTTATGAAAGAAAATTAAATCACTCAAAATATAAACAATGTTAAGTATTTAATACTAAGTCTAATAGGTTTTGTTATTTATAACAGTTTACATTCGTCGTGGCATCGAAAGAAGTAAATTATCGATGATTTTTAAATAATTTTACTTAACGCTTTCATACAAATTTATCAACTATTCTGACCCGGTTAAAGATACAATACCGCGGTTTGAAAATTTTAATTCAGCATGCAGTTTTCCTTCATGTCATGAATTAAACGATTTTTGCTCTAATAAGCTGTTCGTAAGTTATTAACAATTTAAACTTATATGAAATTTCTCTAAAATTTTAAACATTTGCAAATCGGTTCAGATCTCATTTTTTCTTTTGAAATTTTGACACGTATTAAATGCGCAATAATGTTTATCTTTAATCGTGCCGAAATATCAGAAGAAAAATGAAAACTAAGCCGATTTGCAGATGTTCAAAATTTTAGAGAAATTTCATGGAAGTTTAAATTGTTAATAACTGGCGAACCGCTCATCGAAGCAAAAATCGTCTAATACATGTCATGAAGGATAATTCCAAGCAGAATTAAAATTTTTAAACCGCGGTAAGGTATCTTTAACCGCGTTAGAGTGGTTGATGAATTTATTATTTAAAAATCATCGATAATTTACCATGACAAATGCAAACTGTTATAAATAACAAAATCTATTAGACTAAGCATTAAATACTTAATATTGTTTATATTATTAGTGATTTAATTTTCTTTCATAAATTGTTATTCTGATTAATTATTTTTGAACATAATTATTTGAGAGTTCATCCTAGATAAAAACTGGAAGCCCCTTTTGTACAAAAAATTACTAGCTTTAATTTTATATTCTTGTAAAAATTTGTAACTGGCCACTGATTTCGAGAAATAGTCACCTTTGATCCAAGATGGTGGCACACGCCGAGCCTCCCAAAGTCACAAATTTGAATTTTTCATCCTCGTCTCGACTCAAATAACATAATATGTAAAAATCGTATTTACCCCAACTTTTGTAAGGCAAAGGTCTTTTTTGGTCCCCATTGACTGGACTAATTGAATATTTGTAAAAAATTGTTTTAATTCCATGACTATCGCTATTTGTGGGGTGTTTTTTGACATATTCGTACCTAATTTCTGTCGTTGAAAAGCATGCAAAATAAATTAATTGACTCATATGCAGAATTATGTGCTCTACAGGTTGTATTGGAAGTTTTTTTTTTTTTTACGAAAGTATGATTTTACATGTTAAAAGTCTTTTGTGTATGTTTAGGAGTGCTGGTCAGCATTGTATAAAATTACATGTATGTAACAAATTTCCTTTCGAATTCTATAATACAAAATACGTAAACATCATACTCGCATGCGTACATACTCAGACTGCAAATCTTTTTTTATAACCTGTACAGCATTTCCGTATTATTATATAGTTATCATTTTCAACAGATTCGGGTTATTCATTAATTTTATATGTATTGTATTTTATAGATCAGTATTTTTGTTATATTATGGCATTTGGCAATATATTTCCTCTTATTTTAAATAATTAATACAAGATAAAAATTTTAACAATAAAATAATTGAGTATTTTTCAAATATTAAATCACATTTTATTGTTTATTTATTTGTACTGTAGTAATAAATGGTTTGTATGTATCAATAAAACAAAAAATGTAGATATTTTTTATTGAAAAATATATTTTTATGTTTATATGAATATCAAATTCTATATTCTACAGTCTATACCTTCAACAATAACAATTTGTGTGACATTTCTATTCATTTCAAATAACGCATAATAACTCATATTTGTTTTAAGTGTATGTTGCTTGGTTTTGATAAAGAATTTTCTGTGAATGCTTAGTGAAAATTGTATGTTCATGTATAATTTACATAAATTTGTTAATATATTAATGACCTGTTTTATTCTATTTAACTTTAAATGTATTTATAGTGTACTAATATAATATGTGTATATTTTATTATCATTATCAAATCCTGTCACACATCTCATTTACCTATATTTTTTTTTTCTGATAATTCATAACATTTTCATTATCTACTGACAACTAGTTACTATAATGAATGATCCCATGTAATGCATTAACACACTCGTCCATATTTTAATTATAATATATGGAGTGCGGACGCATTTTCTATATTTTCTACATATTTCAAAATAACGAGATTGTGTTCGGTTCTGCATGAAGCTACGACAGTGATGGATGATGTATCACAGTAATATTTTTAATAGAAACTCCCTGAATTTATTTTTCACCAGCTCTTACACTACGTAGAAGATAAGATAAACGGTGCGGCTATTTACCAGCAAATTGTGTGTGTGTGTGTGTGTGTGTGTGCGTGTTTTTTTTTTTAAGATAAGATAAGAAAAGATGTTGATAGTACGATAGGATGCATTACATATTATAGATCTATACAAGCCTTCTAACGTCAAATTTTAGTCTTGTTTCTAATAAATATCTTCAGCCGCTGGTTAACAAAAAGAAACATTAATAAAATAATCTTGTAATACAATAAGCAACACGTATTTATGTACGTATGTATGTATGTATGTACGTATTTGTAGGATGTTTTTCAACTTCGGGTAATGACTTTAAGGGCATGTGGTACTGGACCTAAACGAGTAAAAAAGTATATTCAACGTGGGTCTAATCTTCAACTGTTTACGAGAAAGAGGCCATTTTGTTTTACAATCAAAGAAAATCTGACAAAGAAATAGTGGTGCCTTCAACGTCTTATGTCTTACTAGAAATTCTTAATAAACATTTTGTCTGACTAGAATTTATCAAACAAAAGTAATAAATCACAAAATTTTAATACAACTTACAAAGTAGCCTGTGAATGCGGTATCTAGGTAATATTTTATTTCTGTAAACAAAGCATTTTTTCAAACAATAAATATATTTTTTGTGGTATTTTTCTGTCAATATGGACGAGCAATGTTATTGCTAAGAATATGAAGTATGCTGGTTTGTATTTGCGATGAAACAAATATGATTATAAACGAGTACAATTCACAATGCTTCTTAACCTTAACTGCACTTTATGTTAGTATCAGTATTATTAACCTCAGTTTGTTGTCAACATTACCATAGCAACTTAATACGCCCTAGGGCATTATTTACTCAATAACGGACCTAACGTTGAGGTTATTATAAAACAATAACATACTAGTAAGACATAAAATTCTATATGGAACATTTTTACTTTCCGCCACCTTTAGGTAAGGTATTGTCTTTGGTCAAAAAATTCGATGGTTCGAGTTTTAATGAATAAGCACGTTTTAGAGTGCCTAGAATACGATTTTACTAGTTTTAAAATGATGTCTGTATGTGCATCTGTGTGTCCATGTGTGTGTCTGTGTTTGACAAATTTTTCTTCGACGATAACACGAAAATTACAATTCTAAAAATTACAATTCTTTCATATTCCTCTTCTTTACATCCATATGAAGAGTTGATTAAATTTTGGTTATAAATGGTCAACCGGAAGTACCCACAATTTAAGTTTTTAATAGTTTTTCGTGAAAAAACTCTGTTAAATATCATTTTATGACATTTTATGTTATTATAAATATAGAAGAAAAGTGTATTCTCTACAAGGTTTAATCCATATTTTTTCTTCATATTCAAGATATGCATATAAAAGTATTTTAAAGAAAAATTATGCAACTTATGCTGCTAAAAGCTGCACCTTGGAAACAGTTAGAATATCAGTACAGTGAATATTCAAATATTATTATTATGTATTCTTTATCCATATGAAGAGCTGATTAGAATTTGGTTATTATTCGCCAACCGGAAGTTCCTTTATTTGAAGTTTTTAACAGTTTTTCTTAAAAAAACGCAGTTAAATATCATTTTTTGACATTTTGTGTGAGCATTAAAATGAAAGAATATCTTATAGTCTATAAGGTTTAATTATACATTTTCCTTTAACTTTAACATTAACTTTCAGAAATCAGCCATCTTTGCTTTAATCATAGAAACAACTGATATATTGAAATATTTCTAATTGTCAGATGTCAGTGTCAAGTGCAATTTACATAGTGTATGTTCATGTTAAAATTTTATTGTATTTATATAATCTTTTCCAAGGAACTTTCGGTATGGAATTTGTAGAAAATAGTATATGTTCGTGTTACAATTTTACTGGATATATAGAATCTTTTCCAAGGTACTTTTGGTAGGGGATTTGTACAAAATACATAGAATTGACGGAAGGTAATGTGCTGGCTACATCAGATTTTTTTAAACTTTTAATAGTTAAGAATTTATTTGAAAATTAAATATTGGTCAAGGTCGCCACAACATTTTGCGTAGTAATTATTTGATATTTTTTAAAGCAAAAGCACATCTAAGATGACCTCTCAAAGATAAACAAAAAGCAGAGGTACTGAGGTACACCCCGTACAATCTCAATTTTCAATGCCTTACATCTCGGAAACTATTGAAGATCGAACCCATCTTTATTAAGATTTACTCATTTTGGTCAGTACTATAAGCCCTTGAAGTTTTTACCCGAAGTTGAAAAACATCCTGTATGTGGGGCCAGTAACTATGATGTCCAGTAAAAAATAATATTCCCAGTCCGCTCCTGCTGGTGTATTATATCTATTTCTTGTAGATTCGGTATATTTGCCATTACGTCGTAAATTCTGTTTAGCTACGATGCATGCTGTTCACCTACAAACAAGGTTAAATCATGGTTACCGCTGAACGAATAACGTGAAAAATGTACGGACGCATATGTTGACCTGAAATTGAGTTTAATGTTAACATTTTTCGATTTTTATGAATATAACATACGTATTTTTTGATACGTATTACGTAGTTAGTCGCCATGAATTTTTTGTTCTTTATTTAACAAGTTTATTATAAATACAATAGATATTTTTAGCTATCTTTATTATCTGAGATATGAACTAACAACCTACTTTGTTATTTAAATTTCGCGTAATATGAAAGCAAATGAATTTCTACGGGGTGTGTATTTGATTTTGAATGTAAAGATCTTCATAAAAAGACAAAATGTCTTTCATTTACAAATATAAAGAAACTTAAAATATGACCAGTATATAATTCAAAATACAATACTGCTACAGGCGCCGTAAAAATATTACGCAGGATTATAGAATTTCTGTTAGCTTACTCGCAACCCGATGTAAACAAAAAATTAGCTATATTACATGAGTATTGCACAAAAAATTACTAGAAGTAAATACAAACAAGACAAAAATCTTAGAATTTCATAAAGGCCGGCCGAGAAAGTTAAAAATAACACCGACATAGAATGGCATTCCTATTGAAAAAGTAAATTCTTATTCTTACCGCAGCACTACATTTACCTCCTCCGGGAAGTTTAGAGGAGCAGCCGCAGAAAATTATAAGAAATCTGTCATAGCAGAAAAAAAAAAGTAAAAAATATTATAAGAAGAGCTAAGCCAAACGGATGGGAAGCTAAACATAAACTTCTTAACGCTGTCATAAATGCAAAGGCACTATATTCCACAGAAATATGGGGATTTGATCAAATTAATATATTAGAAAAATGTCATATTCAATTTATAGAATCAATTCTCAGAATTCCCACAAACCCCCCAAATATTTATGTTATATAAGAAATTGGTACGGTTAGTATCTCGTTAGAAATTTGGAAGCGTACTCTAAGATGGTGGTCGAAATTGTTAAAAATGAATAATGAAAGAACCACTAAAATACTTTTTAATAAATAAATAAAATAAATATATCATCACGGCATATTACCCATTACTGGGTGTGCCAGTATCTACATAACATATAGACATCTTAATGATGGCGATATATTTTTCCGTGTGGGCGCTTACCAGGCGTCACCTCACGGGCTTTCATAGATTGGTAGAATTGGATAAATCTGACTTTAATAAAAGTGAACTTAACTGGTGTACTAAAATAAAAACCTTTCTAGAATCTGTAGATTTTTATTATGTTTGGGAACAACAATACATTGATAATAAAACAATTGGCACAATTTTAATAGTATTAAAAAAATAAACTTATCCAGATTGACTTATGCCCGGTTTCACCATTGACGAATAAATAGTTTATTCATCAGTTAAGCTATTCGTCGAATAAAATAGCATATTTTTGTTCCACCAACGTCAGTTAGCAGTTATTCGACGAATAAATCGTCAGTTAAATTATCTGGAGATTTTTGCCCAGTTAAATATTTATTCAACGAATAGTTTGACATTTGACATTTATTGTGCGTGTTATAATATAATTGTTCAGTGGCGATCAGAAGAATATTTACAAAAGGTACCAATCTAAAACGGATAATAGATAAATATGAAAAATGAAGTTATCTTTAGTCGTTATTTATATTTCCGTCAATATTAGAATCTCATCGTTTCATTCTAAATATGATTCAGCATCATCTGGAGCCAATAAATGAAAGAAATATGCCAGTTCTTTTATGAAGAATATTTTTTTTTGTGCAAAAATATTCCATTCTTTAACTTTTTCTTGTGACAACACATCGTCAGTTTTCTTATTTTATATAATATACAAATATTCTTCCCTGAGATTCTTCCACTACAATTTTTAAACATTTTTTTTCTTTGTGAAGGAATTTTTCTTCTTTCCCTCTTCTTATTTATATTTTCACTCATTTTCATTTGATTTCAATGACACAATTCAAAAAATTGTTTTCGTTGACAGCGAACATGACAGCAGGGAATACCTGCATGACAGTTTTGTCAGGGAGATGAACTTGTTAGCTGTATACTCAATGCAAAATAATGGAAAGAAAAATAATATTCCGTGAATAACTATCTATTCAACGATTTTGGTTGGTGAAACGAAACTTTGACTAACCGATGAATAAAATTTATTCGTCGGATAACTATTTGTAAATTTATTCGGCAATGGTGAAACCGGGCATTAGATAAATTAAAAGACTCTAACTTTAATACACACCAGAAGATAATAAAAAAATAACTTTCAAATTGAAAACTACCTTAATTTCAACATTTCATTCCGAACAGATAGAAATAATAACTTAAAATTCTTCATAAGGGGTATTAAATATGAGTTAGATGGTGAAAATATGTGTATGGTTTGCAATAAACTAGAAAATGAAACAACGTATCATTTCTTTATTTGCTGTCCATGTTATAATCCTATAAGGGAGGTATATTTCAGAAAAGTTAATATTCTAAAAATAGATAAAAACGGATTTTATAATTTCTTAAAAAACCCAACTATAAATATACAGTCATACAAAAAAGGCTACGTACGACAGTAGTTTTAATGTATTTTAGAAAAAATAGCAGTCTAAAAACCAATATATTTCATTTTATTTTAATCCAAAATGAAACGCAGTATATTACGGTATTATAAATATAAATATAAAATAATATACTTAATTTATTTATATAATGAGCTAAACATTGAAAGTATTCACACATGACAAAAAAGTCTCCGTACGATAACCAAAACATTTAAATAATAAACCATTTCTTTATGTTTCATAAAGAAATATAATATTTGAATGGTTTTCCTTTGGTTTTTCCACCAGTAACTAACCGATGAGTCCTTGAATCTACCATACTTCTGGTCACCGATAGCATTATATTATACCATTGCCTCTGTACCTATGTATCTACAATTTTTATTATTTAATTTATGATAACGTAAGAAATATTAAATGTACTACTCAGAAAAAGCCTTGGGTAATGTTGGATTTTTCACACTAATATTTATCTGTCAACTACAAACATTTTAATTTTTCAACTGGTTTCCATAGAGTTGTTTAGGCTGTGAGATTCATTACAACATTTAATATATTTACATTGCTCTATCTCTAAATTTATAGAAAATATACATCCAAAAGAGGGGTCCGGGAAGTTAGCACGTCATTGGAAGCACAAATATACTTTTTTATATTAGTAATTAGTGCATCGTTAGTGCTCTTTTGTGCTTTAATTTTTTTGGAATTCATAAAACGGTTCATGAGATAATTAACATTATTTATTGGCGTGCCAACTTCACACCCAGCACGTCATTAGTAAAATATCAAATTGTTTAATACGTCTTTTGTTAGTGCTTCGTTAGTGCTCTTTTGTGCTTTAAATATTTTTGAAATTCATAAAACGGTTCACGAGAAAATTAAAAGTATTTAATGACGTGCCAACTTCACACCTAGCACGTCATTAGTAATATATGAAATTGTTTAATACAACATTTGTTAGTGCTTCGTTAGTGCTCTTTTGTGCTTTAAAAATTTTTGAAATTCATAGAACGGTTCACGAGATAATTAACATTATTTAATGACGTGCCAACTTCACACCTAGCACGTCATTAGTAATATATGAAATTGTTTAATACAACTTTTGTTAGTGCTTCGTTAGTGCTCTTTTGTGCTTTAAAAATTTTTGAAATTCATAGAACGGTTCACGAGATACTTAACATTATTTAATGACGTGCCAACTTCACACCTACCACCTCATTAGTAAAATATCAAATTGTTTTACACATCTTTTGTCAGTGCTTTAAAATTTTTCGAAATCCATAAACCCGTTAATGAAATAATTAATATTATTTATTGATATGCCAACTTCACACCTAGCACGTTATTAATAAAATTTCAAATTACTTAATGCATTTTTTGTTATTGCTCCGTTAGTGCTCTTTAGTGCTAATTTTTTTTTTTTAGAAATTCATAAACCGGTTCACGAAATAATTAAAATTACGTGTTAAATGATATAATGGCTGTTTAGATATGATTTTGTTTTATTATTTTAATACAGGACAAGACAAACTTAGGGCCGGTTTTTCAATATCTGGTTAAAATTTTATCTAAGAGTTAAATAAACAAAATTAAATGTCAAATGACAGATTTATCATTGCTGTGAACAAAACGATCCAATATTGTTTACTTAACTAGAAGTTAAAATTTTAATCAGAGATGTAAAATATTTGTTTGTATAAAAAATATTTGTTTAAATTTAATTAAGTGAAATCAAATAATAAAAAAACGCATTCTAAATGATTGAAAAATTTCTCGAGTATGGGCCTTTAGGTTCCAAAATTTTTATTATAATTCGTTGTCACATAGGACGTTTCGGAGACAAATTGTTCCATTTCTCGTATAAGTGAATATAAACATTTGCACCCTTCTTCTTTTTTTGAAACTAGATAGACTACCGATGTATTACCTCCTGCCAATAGTGCACTAATAAAAAGTGATCCGTGAAATATTAATCAAAACTTTTAAAATTTAGTAATAAAGGCTTTTACTTTACTTAAAGCTCCTTATAGATTTTAATGAAAAAAAAAAAGAAAATAAAATATAACTCAAAACTTTTCATATTAACATGTTAATACCTTTACGCATGTATGTAAGGGAAAACTGGCAGGTATACGATTACAAATGATCAACTGGAAGTGATACTTTGTTTGAAACTCTGAATAGTCGTTAGTAGTAAATATGGGGCACGGAAGATCACGTGAGCTATCATATGTTTTGTCCCTTCTTCACTTCGGACTCGATCTTAAGCTCTGTCTCATGCTAGCTTTAGACCACCTTTAGACTATATTTTATAAAGCAGTACGCATGCGTCAGTTTGCATAGCTGTCACATTTCTTACGGTAAATACGAAAATACAAAATGGCAACAATTTCGATTCAACACGCACACCCATTCTTAAATTTCATAACACAGTGCGCATGCATCAGTTTGAATAGCTGTCACATTTCGTATTTACCGCTAGAAATGTGACAGCTATTTTTGTGCAACCGGACGTGAAGTTATCACTTCGCGCCCACAATATAGGCCGTGTGATTGAATTTCGCGGCCGCTGCCATAGTAACGGCCGTTAATCAAAATGTCACTTTGACATTCGAGAGTTGACATGACAGAAAATAATATGATTATAACAGTGATATTTTTAAAATACATAAATAAATTTACTATTTTATTAATATTATTAATTGGCTAGCATGGCCACCGGCAGGAATTTCTGAAAGGTGGTCCATATTATTGTATGCGTAGATATACATTTGTGATAAAAATGTGGCGTCAATGTTACAATTTTTGAAAAAAATCATACCTGACACGTTTCACAAGATTTCAGTCTCTGAATCAATCTCTCGGCCATTTATTAGAAATTGTCCACACAACCAGACAAAAAGGCGCATTTTACTCTTAATGGAGCTCATCAGTGTGGTGTCCTCTAGAAGACAATGACTACATTGAGTGTACGAAAGACAAATCATCCAAGAAGATGAGAGGTAAATAACCACATGTAGAGCCATCTACCAAGAACGCTATAAGCTTGGCCATTATTATTGTCGTTACATTATGTTTATAGAATTTTATCGATATTGCTATAACTTGAAATACCTATACGAATAACTAGCAAAGGATTAATTTATTTCAAAATTCAAAGGTAATGCAATTGCGCCATCTTGCACTATGCTACCGGCGCCCATGTGTACTAGGCCTGAAGTTTGAAGTCATTGAATACATAATTTTAATTATTTCATGGAAGAATCTGCGATTTTCAACATTTTTGGAACAGAAAAGAACACTGTCTGCAGTGTGTAAAGTATCAACTTTACACATCGGAGTATAAAATAGTATATTATGTGGCAAGTGTGTGAAGCTGAAATTTTTACATGAGAGTGGAGATTGCGACACGAGCCCAAGGCGAGTGTTGCAAACCACCCGAATGTAAAATAGGCTTCACACACGTGTTACATACTATACTTTTTCTACGACCTTGCAATAAAATATATTTTTTCTTCACATTGTCATTCTTTAAACGTAAACCCTCTGTATTATCGACTTGTGTAACCATGGTTACCAACGTTACGGGTGTTTAACAGCTTTATTTTATTAAAATACAATTCAGTTTGTAATATTTAAAATAATAAACGGTGCGTGAAATATTACTTCACGCACAGTATGCAAAAACTCAAACTTCACACATAAAAATTGATACGTGAAGTATTCACTTCACGCAAGGGAGTAGAAAACAGTCTTTTACGTTCTGCGTATTTATAGTATCCATGTAAATATTAACTTTTCATGACTGTTTTCGAAAAAAATTATTTGATATTTTTTAATGATGTGCTAGGTATGAAGTTGGTAATATTAATTATTTTATGAACTGTTCTATGAATTTCAAAAATTTTTGAAGCACAGAAGAAAACTAAAGAAGCACTAATAAATAGTTATTTATTATGCAAGCCGATAAAGAGATACTTTATCGACAAAAGGTGTTATTTTCACTAGCCGATAAAGACTCTTTGTTTATTGTCGTGTATAATATACCGGATGTTATGTAAGTAAGCGTACAATGCGTCACCGGTAGGAGCTCTAACCCTATAGATTATAAATCTGGCAATAATTTTTGTTTTACATACTTTCAATAAGAACTGCAACCCCTTAAAATTGACCAATTACATCATGGTTCAAAAATTTGTAAAAAAAAATCAATATGTTCTCTGAAAACAATGGTTGGTAGCACAAGCCCTGTTCTAACTAAAACGCTGTTTTAAGAAATGTCAAATTCAAATTTCAATGTTTAATTTCACCCTTATGTGTAAAGAACGATTTTTTAAAAAATATTTGATTGAATACAAACTATGTGCTGCTTCAAAATCATATTTTAATATATTTGATGTTATTTATTTTTGTTATTAAATAATGAAATTGGACATTTCTTAAAACAGTGTTTTAGTTAAAACAAGGCTTGTGCTACCAGCCAATGTTGTTTGTTAAAACTGACTTTTTTGAAATGGTTTACAATTTAAATTCGATTTATTACTTAACTATAGGCAGTTATATTTTTCTAAAAATCAGTGTTGATAAACATGTAGTTTTTCATTGTGAAATTCGTATATAGATATATACAGGATGTTAATACTAAGTCGTTACACTCAAAATGGTAGTTAGAACTCATTAAAACAAACAACTTTTCTTAGTTCCAATTTTTGATTTGGTGCTCCGGTTCGTAGTTATTGGAGTTCTTTTGTTTTTCGAAAAATCGTCAAAACTGAATTATTTTAAAAACCATTGAAAATTTTTTTCTTTCAAATTTATCTTTAGCCTCTCTAAAACATTTGATATTTAAAATTATTTTTTATTTTTTCAAATGATAAAATGGCGATCGATCAAAAATTTCAATACATGTTTTTTTGATAACTACTCCATCGATTTTCGAAAGTAAAACATTTATAAAATCCTTAAATTATCTACTGCAATATTTGTCATAAACATTTTTTTCAATCTATCCAAAATAAGTATTTATTCTAAAGATGTGCCGACTAGTCGGTAAAGCAGACTATCCGGCCACTATCGTAGTCAGCGACTATTCGGCAAAGAGCGCCGACTATCCGGCTTTTTACTTTGTATGTATTTCTCAATAAAACGTATGTAGGGGGAATTACATTAAATATAAACCTTGATTGTTTATTAATATTTTTATTTTATAATCAGTCTTACACATTTTGAAATGTAGAGCAAAGCATCCTTTCCTTTGGTAATCAGTTTCTAAAATTACTTGCTTGTAAAGAAAACATATCTATAACATCTACGTCACGGAAATCCCCGAAACCGTGATCGGCTTGGCCGACTAGTCGGCCTCTTTACAACCCACTAATCGGCTAGTCGGCTAGTCAGCCAAAGTCATAATCGGCACATCTTTAATATTCATTTACTTGACTTACATAAGTGCAGTGTATTCAGAAAAAACCCTAATTCGGAGAAGGCTATGAACACAGAAACGTATGTCTCATCATTATTCAATTCAAAAATCAAGTTGCCACAATTGATCGTGAAATGTAATTTTAAGGAGAAAAGATAAAGGAGTATACAGATTATTGCCCTTCACCGTTTTCTAATTTATTTCTATTTCTAAAATAAGCATACAAGAATATTTCTTTAGATAACATTTTTGACAATATCTCGTATCAAATTGACATTTAATTAAATACTTTCAAATTGATATACATTTTTACCTCCCGTCACCTTTAGGTAAGGAAGGTATTGTCTTTGGTAAAAAAATTCGGTGGTGAGTTTTTAATGAATAAGCACGTTTTAGGGTCCCTACTATACGAATTTACTATTTTTAAGATGATGTCTGTATGTATGTATGTGTGTGTGTGTGTGTGTGTGTATGTGTGTCCGTGTGTGACAAATTTTTCTCCGACGATAACTCCAATACTACAATTCTAAAAATTATAATTCTTTCGTATTCCTCTTCTGTACATCCATATGAAGAGTTGATTAGATTTTGGTTATAATTGATCCACCGGAAGTACCCTTATTTGAAGTTTTTAACAGTTTTTCTTAAAAAAACGCAGTTAAATATTATTTTTCGACATTTTGTGATTATCAATATGAAAGAATATCTTATTCTCTTTGATTATACAGTTTCGTTCATATTCAATAGATATAGAGTTATAGAGACATTAAGAGAGATTAACTTTCAAAAATTAGTCAGCTTTGTTAAAATTATGGAAACAACAGACATATTCAGAAAAATTTAATTGACAGATGTCAGTGTCAAATGCAAAACCAAAGTTGAAAGTATAGGGTCAGAAAGTTATATGTTAATGTGATAGAGTGTCCCTCCAAAGAGAAGAAGATGGAAGGACTGTGTAGCAGAAGATTTGAGAGGAAGAATTGTGTGAAGAAGATGCGTTGGACAGGAATGATTAAAAGAGAAGAGTAAGAAACAGCGACCCCTAATAAAATAGGGAAAGTAACTTTCAGTATAGAATTTGTAAAAAAAATAGTGTGTTCGTGTTACAATTTTATAGGATATACAGAATCTTCTTCAAGGAACTTTTGGTATAGGATACATACAAAATACATCGAATTGACGGAAGGTTTTGTGCTAGCAACAACAGATTTTTTTGTTCATAGTCTACTCCAAATTAGGGTTATTTTTGAACACACTGTATTTATAAGTCAATTAAATGAATAAAAACTTTTTTTGGAATAGATTGAAAAAAATGTTTTGGACAAATGTTGTAGTAGATAGTTTAAAGATTTTATAAGTGTTTTACTTTCAAAAATCGATGGAGTGGTTATCAAAAAACCATGTTTTGAAATTTTTGATCGATAGCCATTTTGTCATTTAAAAAAATAAAAAATAATTGTACATGCCAAATGTTTTAGAGAGCCTAAAGGTAACATTGAAAGAAACAAATTCAATAGTCTTTAAAATCAGGGAGAAAAAGAACTCAAATAACTACGAACCGGGGCACCAAATCAAAATTTGGAACTAAGAAAAGTTGTTTGTTTTAATGAGTTCTAACTACCAGTTTCAGGTGTAACGACTTAGTATTAACACCCTGTATATACAGGTATCTCAATAAGCTTGCTCACTATTGGTAACTTTTTTATTTAAAGAGATACGAGGTTGGTTAAATGAGTAAAATTGTGCCATTTTATATTAGAAAATTGGTCATGCAGACAAAATAAAAATTGTGTCAGCGGTTCCCGAAATTTGGGACAGAATATATATTTTTTGAATGGAACTATATATTTTTTATTATATTATTAGAAAGGGTATTTTTTTCTCTTTCCAATAAGGTAATATTCATGTAAATTTTTTTCAAATAAACGAGTTATTTACGTTTAAAAATAAAAATGATCTTTTATTAGTTTATTTAGTCAAGTAAACCATGGACATATTTGTCTTTTATAAAATTATTATTTTATTAACTTATTTTAGAGTAATAACAAAACAATTAAAGAAAATATTCAAATTGATAGCCATTATTTCTTAGACACATTTCAGCTCTTTTGGAAAGAGAGCCGACCGTTCTATGTAACAGGTGCCTATATATAACTTTCCATATAGCAAGATCATACCTAACTTTTCTTCATTTGTAAAGTTATGAAACATTATTAAACACAAAGAACTTTACAGGGAAAATTATTAAACGTCAAATAAACAAAGACTCAATTGTTTACATGGCTTACTTGGCTAAATAAACTAATAAAACAGTTTACAAAATTTTAATTTTTAACCGTAAATAACTCGTTTATTTGAAAATATTGTACATAATCAACATTACCTTATGGGAAAGAGAAAAAAATATTCTTTGCAATAAGATAATAAAAAATATATGGTTCCATTTAAAAAATATATATTTTGTCCTATATTTTGGGAACCGCTGACACAATTTCTATTTTGTTTACATGACAAATTTTCTAATATAAAATGGCACAATTTTGCTTATTTAACTAACCTCATATCTCTTCAAATAAAAAAAAATTGTTGTGGCCAGCACAATACCTCTCGCCAATTTCATATTAGGCTATAAATATTGTATTTAACATGTCTGGAACACACAAAATATTTTAAATACATATGTTCTTTATTTTTCAATTCATTCTATGATAGTTTCCTCCTACTCTTCTAAATGTTCGAGATTCTTCCAATTCATTGACGAGATTGGCGGGATTTCTGAAAGGTATATGATGAAATATACATATGCATAGCAAGCGCGTGTTTAGTTGACCTGTTACTGAATATACTTTGGCTTACAAATGATTCCCGTTTCTGTTTATACCAACATTAGATGTTGACGGAGTCTTTTCCTTGTTATAAAAATAGCATATTATAATTACTATTACACGTCGACTTGTCCAAGTACGAATTTTAAGCTTTCCGCATTCATGAAGAGAGTTAATTTAACGTGCGGCAGCTATATCTATAATTTTAAATATTTAATTAATGATAAAATAAGAAATATTAAATGTACTTCCCAGAAAAAGCCTTCAGTAATGTCTCTGGATTTTTGACACTGACATTTATGTCATTTATAAACATTTTAATTTTTCAACTGATTTCCATGGGCTATTTGATGGATACAATGAGATACTTTATATATTTACAAGTCTCTATCTCTAAATCTATAGAAGATATAATAAAAAAATTCAAAATACTAGATAGAGAATTTTATATTCTTTAATATTTGTAATAGCAATTTTCCAAAAAATAATATTTAGAAGATTTTTTTTAAGTAACTACTAATTCCGGTTGTCTAATTGTTTTCAGCTCTTCCCAGGAATATCAGATTGAGGAAACTGCATTTAAATATTTTTTAAGTCTTATAATTTTTGAGGAATCGTCCCTCCAACATCCAGACACACATACATACACACATACATAAACACATACACGCATCCACTCACACACACACACGCATCCACACACACACACACGCATCCACACACACACACACGCATCCACACACACACACACACACACACACACGCATCCACACACACACACACATACACACACCTACACACACACACGCATCCACACACATACACACACACACATACATACACAGACATCATTTTAAAAATGTTACAATCGGATTGTAGGGACCATAAGACCGTCAAGAGGTAAAAAGTTACCAACAAGCTTATTGGGACAGCCTGTATATATATATATTCTGTCGCGATGACAATGATGTTATGTCACTTATGACAAATGGACATTTTTTTTTCCAGAGAACACATTAATTTTATAAAATTTTGAACTACGACTTAATTGGTCAGTTCTAAGGAGCGCCAGTTCTTATAGAAAGTATGTAAAACAAATATTATTTCCAGATTTATTTTGGCTCTACTATCGTTTAAGCAATGTAAGCTTACATACATAACACCCTGTATTTTATTTCGTACCCGTTGTTTTTGCGTTATTATTTTTATAACGTGTAGTTAAAAAGTCAAACTGTAGATAAAAATTACTTTATCTACGACAGTGCGTAAAATTGAAGATTAGTTGTTAGTTTTAAGTTTGTAAAACGGTTGTATAGTCTTCATTAGATGAAATATTGTACGATACAAATAAGTAAAGCTAGTATTTAGTCAGGAATTAGTCAGCGTAGCGAGGGTTTTAAGACCCGTGAGTAACTATTATCTACTATCGATGTTAAATAAAGATATTTTAAATAATTTGATATTTTTTTAATGCCGGACTTGGTGTGAAATTGAATAAGGTTCATTATCTCATGTACCATTCTATGAATTACAAAAAAATTAACGACGCACAAACGAAAGATGTATTAAATAATTTGAAATTTTACTAATGACGTATTATGTGTGAAGTTGGCAAGTCAATTAATAATGTTAATTATTTCGTGAACCGTTTTATTAATTTCTAAAAAAAAAATAAGCACTAAAGAGCATTAACGGAGCAATAACAAAAAATGCATTAAGTAATTTGCAATTTTATTAATAATGTGTTAGGTGTGAAGTTCGCACGTCAATAAATAATATTAATTATTTCATTAAAGGGTTTATGGATTTAGGAAATTTTAAAGCACAAAAAAGCACTAACGAAGCACTAACAAAAGATGTATTAAACAATTTGATATTTAACTAATGACGTGCTAGGTGTGAAGTTGGCACGTCATTAAAGTATATTAATTATCTCGTGAAACGTTCTATGAATTTCAAAAATTTGTAAAGCACTAAAGAGCACTAACGGAGCACTAACAAAAGTTGTATTAAACAATTTCATATATTACTAATGAGGTGCTAGGTGTGAAGTTGGCACGTCCTTAAATAATGTTAAAAATCTCTTGAGCTGTTCTATGAATTTCAAAAAATTTTAAAGCACAAAAAAGCACTAACGAAGCACTAACAAAAGACGTATTAAACAATTTTATATTTTACTAATGACGTGCTAGGTGTGAAGTTGACACGTCAATAAATAATGTTAATTATTTCATGAACCGTTTTATGAATTTCGAAAAATTTTAAAGCACAAAAGAGCACTAACGAAGCACTAACAAAAGACGTATTAAAAAATTTGATATTTTACTAATGACGTGCTAGGTGTGAAGTTGACACGTCAATAAATAATGTTAATTATTTCATGAAACGTTTAATGAATTCCAAAAAAAATTAAAGCACAAAAGAGCACTAACGAAGCACTAATTACTAATATAAAAAAGATTATTTGTGCTTTCAATGACGTGCCAACTTCACAGACCTCCAAAAGAGGACATGATTAGATTATTGTTATAATTGGTCAACCGGAAGTGTCCTCATTTACAACTTTTAAAAGTTTTTATTGAAAAAACGCAGTTTTAAATATCATTTATTGGAATTGATTAAAATATATATATATATATTATTCAATGTACCTATATTTAAAGATAAAAAAATTGTAAAGAAATTAATTTTAATAAACCTTGCAATCTATACATCATCTCCAAGGAAATAGTAGTAGTAAAGAATACTAATTGTGTCCATTACAATAAATTACATAATATGTTCATGAACTAATTTTAGTGGAAATATACAGGATGTTTCTTGTAAAATAACCAGTACATTTTCTGGCAAATTAATTAATTTAATGAAAATATTATATATAAAAATCTGATGTGGCCAACACAAACCTCCCGCTATTTAATTTTTTTAAATTTTCATAAATACCTACGTATTTACTAACTCTGCAAACTGTTCCAGTGCATAAAACTATTGCTTTATTTACTGTTTTCTTTTTAAAATGTCACTATTATTAATTTGAAGTGATTAGTTTTTTAATAGTGACGTTTACTGTCAGTTACATTCATTTGAAATATGAACTGTGTAACAAAGGAATTGTGTTTATCTGAGGCTTCAGGACTTATAAAAAAAAAAGATTTTTAAATTTATCTGTAAAATGTATAGAAAAAGTATTAATGCATTCCTGTAGAAAATTCAATAGTCTTTAATTTTCATAATGACAAAATGCGAAAAAATGACATTTAATGGCATTTTTTAAAGAAAAATCATTATGAGCTTCAGATAAAGTGTCATTTCCGGTTATCCGATTTACACCAAAATCTAATGGCGTCTTTCCATATTAGAATAGGGTATAAATACAAGGTTTCAGTTAGAGTTAGAGCGAAATCAAAATCCATACACATACACACACACATATATATATATATATATATATATATATATATATATATATATATATATACACAAACACACACACACACACACACACATACATACAGACATCATCATTAAAATGTTAAAATTGGATTCTAGGGACCTTAAAACGTGGTCATTTATTAAAATCTCGATATGTGATTTTTAGCACGATCACTATACCTCCCTTACCAAAGGTAGCGGGAGGTAAAAAAGGTCTAAAATTAGGGGCTATTTTTTCAGTAATAACAAACTGAAAATTCAACCAGTGGTTCTCAAACAGTAGAACAAAATTATAACCTTTGAAATAGTATCCTATATAAATTTTTAATCTGTTAGTTAGAGATTTTTTTTCTAATTTCAATAATATACTCGTACTCGTAAATATTGTACAGGGTTATATAACAATTATTTCGAGAAAAATGCTATTACAAATTAGAAATAATGTTACAATAGTGTCCTAGGTTTTTTATTACGTTATTTGTAGTTTTTAATAGCATTTTTTTTCAAAATAATTATTATATAACTCTTCACAATATTTACATCGTTGAAATCAGAAAAAACTCTATATAATGGACTAGAAAATTATATTTGGTACCATTTAAAAAGATATAATTTTGTTGTACTATTTGAGAACCATTGGTTAATTTTTGGTTTATTATTTACTGCTAAATAAGCATGTTATTCTTAATCATTTTTTCTATATAACATTTTTCTCTAAAGTTATTAGTTCGCCTAAAAAGTACTGGTTATTTGAAATGAAACACCCAGGATAAAACTTTGAAAGAAGCTTTCTGTAACAAATTTATATAAAATACATACAGGGTGTTAAAAAATAAGTGTCTCAAATTATGAGAGCATATAGTACTGACCAAAATGAGTATAAAAAGTTTAATCAACATGGATCCGATCTTCAACTGTTTTCGAGAAAGAGGCCATTTTGTATTAGAATCGAAGAAAAACAGACTACTATAGTCGAATAAAATTTTGTCTATGCCAGTAAATAGACTATAAAAAAACAATGACATATTATATGAAACATTTTTTTCACTTTCTAATAGTTACGAAGTTATTTGAAAACTAAATATTGGCCAAGGGCGCCACAACTTTTGTGTTAGTACAATTATTCAAACAAAAACACATCTAAGATGACCTCTGAAAGGTAAACAAAATGTCTCATTTAATCAAAGTCGTAACTCTTACAGTTTTCGGATAGCAGAGGTCAACATCGAAAAAACTCATTTTTCATTGCCTTTTATCTCGAAAACAGTTGAAGATCGGACCCATGTTGATTAAACTTTTTTTTACTCATTTTGGTATTATATGCCCTAATTTATTTTTTAACACCCTGTATAATTGACACAAGGCCATATGCCATATCAGTTTTTTTTTTCTATGAGGTTGGATCAATTAATTTTTGACAATAATATGGTAATTGTAAAAAAAATAAATGTTATTTTTTCCTGTTAATTATGAAAACTAATTGTAAACATATTAATGTAAATATTATTATTAGAAAATATATAACTTTTCATTCAAATTTCCATAAATAAAGTTCGCGGTGGAATTCTTGTGACGCAGATTATTAATAATTATATAGTTTGACCTAGTCTGTATGACTCATACAAACTTGTAATACTACGACAAAGCGAAGAAGTTGAATTATGTTTTAATTTATTATCCAAATATTTAGAGTATAATTCTAAAAGTAAAATGACAGATACAAAAGTATTATTTAACGGTACGTATATTTTATAATTATTTACCTGAATACCAGATATTTTCAAGATGTTTAATTCTTATATAGGTAACTTCATAATTTTACCACCAGGTGGCTACGAGATCATTTTCTTCGCCAATAACAAACTTATATGCTAGTCTGTAAACTCCATGGAATGTACATTGTGACGTTTTGCAACGTCACTGGTTTAGATCGTGGCAAAAAAATTTCTTAGTAAAATCACAAAAATCTACCGAGCGCTAAATGAAACTGTAGAGCCATTGTTCATTAGTTTAGTCATTGATGCTAATTACCGCTGTCGGCGCAGTTAAAATAGTTTTTAATACTGTATTTTTATTCAATTGTGTTTGGTTTGAAAATTATTTCGTCAAATTAGTTATTATTTCGAAAATTTTGCGATAGTTTTTTATAAATAGCGATATGTAACGGACAATCGGCCTCTTAGTGAGCACCCTCTTAGTGAGCACGCCGCCGTGGGCATTTAAGTTTTTTTGGCAACTTAGCAAAAAATTTTGAGTGTTAGATTTGAGTTTTCGTTTAACTTCTGTATTCCAAATTTTATATTGATATTTTTGGTGTTGTTTACTGAATCTACAATTACAGTATGGGTGAGTACTCGAAACACATTTTTCTGATGTTTGACGAATTAGTTGATGAGATTTTAGTATTTTTTATGGACCGCTTTAATTTTGTAAACGAGCTCATATCTAACACTCACTGTTTCTGTGCTTCAAAATTCTTATTAAATTTTCTTTCGACTTATTTGGATGTAGAATTTTTGTCAATATTTATGATATTTATTTTGTAGTCGAAAGTAACGTAGAAATCTGTTTAAAGTACTTTAAACTACTCTACCTTGTAGTTTCAGTTCCCCCGGGTCATCGCACCCCTACATTTTTTGTATTTTTTTATTATAGTAATATTCTGTTTAAATTTTATTGAACCTGAATAAAACTCGATTTGTGGACTGACATTAACTTTATTGAAAACACAAAATTGTTTCACAACGTTTCGGATGCTAAAATCGGCTTCCGTCATCAGGTGAACTGATACTAATTTACATCTGTGTAAGAGGAAGAATTTATACTATGCGGGGGTCATGCGTGAATGGCTTATCATTATGAAAAACCAAGAAAAGATTTTCAGTCGTCCCAGCGTAGAAATCAAACCAGTTTGGAAACATCTTATTATCGAAGAAGACTCACTGAAGATTACGACAGAAAAGCAGCCGACCTATGAGGAACCAGTTACAACACCACCAACCAACCAACGACACGATACGCCCGAAGAGCCATTCACGCATGACCCCCGCATAGTATAAATTCTTCCTCTTACACAGATGTAAATTAGTATCAGTTCACCTGATGACGGAAGCAGATTTTAGCATCCGAAACGTTGTGAAACAATTTTGTGTTTTCAATAAAGATAATGTCAGTCCACAAATCGAGTTTTATTCGGAGTAATACATTATCTTGCGAGTTTATTGAACCTGTTAACCGTTGGTTCTTGGTTATCCCAGTGTCCAGGTAGACACTTTCAAATTTTGCTTAAATAATATTTTAGTATTTCTGCTTAAAATTTCACCCCTTTACCACCCTCTCCCTGTCCTGTGTGAACGTGCTGTAAATGGTGAATGGTGCGATTGACGGCCATCTTGTGTAATTCTGTTGGATCCACGACTCGGATGTTGCTTCCTTTTATAAAGTCGGATTTAATTTTTCTGCGCTATTTTTTTTTTTTTGTCGAGATACAAGTCTGTTTTGGGGATGGTCCCGTTTTATTTTTGGATTTGTTGCGAGCCCCAGCGAGAAAAATTTGACCATCAGGATTGTCAATTTAGTTGAGCGTGAGGTACAAGGTCTTGTGTTTGTGAGATTATTTTTTCGGCGCCTATTTAGTTTTATTGCGATTCAAATCGGTTTTTGGGGACAGCCCCGTTGTTTTGATTTGTTGCGAGTCTTGGCGGAAGAAATGATATTTGGGTTTTGTACGCGCTTTAATTAAATTTTCTTTTGGACTGCAATCAAACCGTTTACCTTTCTCCTAGTCTTGTGACGTTTTTTTGTACTGTTTAGTTCATTCATCATTTTGTGCAATTTAAGGGGTCTATTCAGAACTCAATATTTGTGTTGTCGTTATGGTCTTTATGGTTGTTATGTACTGTAAAGATTGTTAAAATCAAATTTGATATTCTCAGTACTGAAGGTGGTTACCGTCAACAATTGTTACGTGTTTTGACAGTCTTTATCATAACGACTGCTAAAACTATGTATTTATGGTTGTTATCACGTTGTTATTTCTAATATTTGACATGTGACAGATTATCACATCAATCAAATATTATTAATAATGGCCTTTCTGCCAAATATTAGCAGGATGCAGTTGATTATTCGCATGGATCCTGCTTCGACTTAAATAATGATAATAAGAACGATAAAAACTGTCGTGGACGAAAGTTACTTTTGACGTAAATACATATTTCTTTGAAAATATTATATTCTATGGTAGGTATTCGCGAAAACCTTGTTATTTATTCTGGTGCTAATGTGTGCTTTTTCTTCAATCAAAATAAAAAAAAATCTTTCCATAACTTTTCAGTCACGTTGGGATCAGTGGTAGGGATTAACATACCCGTTCTAAATAATTTAGAAGTTTTCAAATATGACACAAATGTCATATTCTTCTTTAGTTGTTTTGGCAGAATGTTTGCATTTTAAATATAATTGGCAACACATTATTAAAAGAATAAAGCGTTGACATATAAGGTTAGGTTAAGTTCATATATGCATAATGAAGTTAGCTATTGTCAAATAATCTGGTTCATTCACAAGTATTATTTTGTAAAGATTGTCAATAATACCGACGTAGGTTCTGAATTGACAAATTCATAAAGATTGTTACAAATGTCTTAATGATAACAATCTTTATATCCGTAACAACCTTTATGACTGTGTTTCTCTGAATAGGCCACTTAGTTTTTTTTAATTGTTTAACTTTTTGGCAAATTTAAATTATATTTTTTTGACTTGTATAACTTTCAGTCGGAGTGCATGAGTCGGAATTCTGTTTGTATGATTTTTGTATTGTATTCACACCCCTCAGGTGTCCATTTTGCTGCTCCATCCAGGACAGTCAGAGGAGGTGCGCCTGTCCGCTGCTCCAAGTCTTGGCCAAGGGCTCAGTGCCGCCATCCCAGTGACCCAGTGTTCCACCAGCGTAGCTACACGACTCCCTGTACTTCCTTCTGTTCTGGTATATTTTTTTTGTCATTTTTATTTGCAAAACATTTTAAAAATATGCAAATTTGTTTTTCTAAATTAAACTTTTCATTTTATTTGTTTGTGTTTCCTCTCGAGGCTATCCCTTTTTTAAGGTATGGCGCCCTGAAAAGTAAATTTGTGGTATTCAAATTTTGCACAGGCATTGGCCTGCGTCATTTTGTCAGTTGGGCTACTATCAACCACAAACTTATTCTTCGAACCCCGACCTCAGCTCCCGCCCAAAACCCGTGACTTACCGGTTACTTTTGTGTGTGTGGTACGGTAAGTAGCCGTTTTTCTCTTGTGCCACAACATAAATGTCTTTTTTAGTTGACATTTAGCCTATAATTTACGTAGGACGACTGATTCATGTTAAAATCATATTTTATTTATCTTTTCTTCGGAATGTGCAACGAAACGCGGAACATAGGAGTTTAACATAGGAGTTTAACATAGGATTTTAAAAATGTGCAGGAATTGGCTTTCCTGTAAATTTTAGAGCAAAAATACAAGAATGAAAAGTTGTTTAGAATTAATTTTTACTTTCATATAATGCAATAGGGTATCTGTAGCACTAGGTATTTATAAAGTAAAATATGACATTTTCGTCAAAATTCGGCAAGCTATGGGAATAACAAACAAATAAATTAAAATATCATTAAAATCATGATACTTAAATATTTAATGCTGAAGTATAATAATGTAAACACGCAGTGATTACAACTAAGATTAATAATTCTGAACTGAACTAACATTTCAGTTTAAATTGAATAAATTATCCTAAAATTTATGTCAAATGCTTAAATATAAAATAAATCACAAATTCCTCGGTGCTGTACAAACCGATTTTATAATGTACAAACGCACAGTAAAATAATTTATGGACTATAACAATGTAGACACAATGGCTGGTAGCACAAGCCTGGTTCTAACACCGGTGTTAACTAGAACCATGTCAACGACTTGACACATACGTTAGGTTTGTTAAGAAAACAAGTGTTGCCAATATATTGATCAATTTGAAAATTTACTGACAGCCATATTTAATAAATCTGCCAACACTATCTAAAATTATTTGAGATGATTTGTTTTTTTTTTTAACTTGTTTCTAGGTAAAACAGTTTTAAATAACGAGGTCAAATTTATTGAATATAGCTGTCAGTACATTTTCGACTTAATTCAGTATGGAGGTAGATACAGGAAAGTAAGAATTCTTCGGACTTTCAGTCAATTAATAAAATTTATTCACGCCGACGTTTCGACTATACTATAGTCTTCTTCAGGGCTAGAATGGTCAGTTGAAAAAAGGAAACCACATGTGGATAAAATAACATACAGCACGGACAATTAAAAAAATAATATATATATATAATAATAAATTTATTTATTTATTTATTTTAATTGTCCGTGCTGTATGTTATTTTATCCACATGTGGTTTCCTTTTTTCAAGTGACCATTCTAGCCCTGAAGAAGACTATAGTATAGTCGAAACGTCGGCGTGAATAAATTTTATTAATTGACTGAAAGTCCGAAGAATTCTTACTTTCCTGTATCTACCTCCATCCTAACACAGTCGAATATTGATTTTTCAACTCTTAATTCAGTATATTGGCAACTCTTATTTTGTTAACAACTCTGAAGTATGTGCCAAGTCATTGACACGGTTCTAGTTAATACCGGTGTTAGAATCGTGTCAATGACTTGGCATATACTTCAGCGTTGTTAACAAAATAAGAGTTGCCAATATACTGAATTAAGTCGAAAATGTACTGACAGCAATATTCAATAAATTTGACCTCATTATTTAAAATTGTTTTTCCTAGAAACAAGTTAAAAAAACAAATCATATTAAATAATTTTAAATAGTGTTGGCAGATTTTTTGAATATAGCTATCTACTGTTAGACAAAGCGGGCCAACATTATAACTTTTCTTCCCCCGTTTAGATGGCGTTAGTATATAAAATTTTATTTCAAATTTGAGAATGACAGCTTACTGACAGCTCGATTGTTATTGAATTGGTTGACATATTTTTAAATTTAGTTGTGGCTTTGTTTATTTATGATATATACACATTTATTTGGGGTAGTTTGTGATTATTTGTGATATAAACAGTAAACAGTTTATCATCAGATATTGTGTGTGAAAAAACTTTTGTGAAAGAGACATCATATCGCGCATTAATATCTGTACTCCAGACTGCATTATGACAGATGTGTATTATATGTGTACTTTATTAGTTCTTAGATGGATAATTAGTATTTTGTAAGCTCGGTATTAATTGTTGATATATTTTACAGACGTTACTTTACATTGTTTTCCAAATCCCAAAAATTATTTACAAATGTTCAACACCGAATATTAAATGGGAAGAAAATTTTGAAAAATTGTGTAATTAGCGATAATAAAAAAAAATAGCACAGAAGAAATACGAAAAATTATTAAAAAATCTGATGTGGCCAACACAAAACCTCCCGCTATTTAATTTTTATTAATTTAAATACATACTTACGGATTTACTAACACTGCAAACGGTTCCATTGCATAAAACTATTGCTTTATTTACTATTTTCTTTTTAAAATGTCACTATTATTAATTTGAAGTGATTAGTTTTTTGACAGTGACATTTAATGTCAGTTACATTCATTTAAAATATGAACTGTGGAACAAAGGAATTGTGTTTTTCTTAGGCTTCGGGACTTGTAAAAAAAATTATTTTTAAATTTATCTGTAAAATATATAGAAAAAGTATTAATGTATTCCTGTAGAAAATTCAATAATCTTTAATTTTCATAACGACAAAATGCTTAAAAATGGCATTTAATGGTATTTTTTGAAGAAAAACCATTATGATCTTCAGGTAAAGTGCCATTTCCGGTTATCCGATTTACACCAAAATCTAATGGCTTCTTTTCTTATTAGAATAGGATAGAAATACAAGATTTCAGAATTTTCTGAATGATAGTATTTGAGTTAGAGTGAAGACAAAATCCCTACACATACACACACACACACACATACATACATACATACATACATACACACACACATACACACATACAGACATCATCGTGAAAATGTTAAATTTGGATTCTAGGGACCTTAAAACGTGGTCATTTACTAAAATCTCGATAAGTGATTTTTAGCACGATCCCTATACCTCCCTTACCAAGGGTAGCGGGAGGTAAAAAGTAAATCTCTAACAAATAAAATAGTTTGTATTATTAATGTACTATTTAACTCATTTTATTATAAATATAAAATATAACTTACATAATTTAATAGCTTAATACTTGATATAAATAAATTTCAACATCGGCTCATTGTGAGATCTTCAAATTTATTACCAAGTATTAAGTTGAATTCGAATCAATTCAAAATTCCCGCCTCGTATACAAGAAACTTGTTCTTCCCACGACCAGGGGGCGCTGTACTTATAGTACCGGTTTGCAGCATTACAGGTTCCTATCTATAATAGTCTGTGATCTGTGGCTGTGAGTAAATTTTGATCTTGATCAATATATTGGCAACACTTGTTTTCTTAACAAACCTGAAGTATGTGTCAAGTCGTTAACATGGTTCTAGTTAACACCGGTGTTAGAACCAGGCTTGTGCTACCAGCCATTGATTACAACAATTAACATCAATAACACTAAACTGAACTGTCAGAATGAGATTTTGTTCTATTTGTTTTATTTCCATGGCTATCTGATTTTTGACGAAAACGTCATAATTTATTTTCTATATATCTAGTGATCTAGTGCAACAGATATTCTAATACATTAAATGAAAACTTTTTAAAAGTAAAAATTAATTCTAAACAACTTTTCATTCTTTTGCTCTAAAATGTACTGGAGAGCCAATATCCGCACATTTTTAAAATCTCATGTTAAACTCATATGTTCTGTATAACAGCAAATTTAAAAAATGGTCACAGAATAGACATTTATACAGAAGTGACACTTCTTGTTGGCACCATTGTTGTTGCGATTTGACGTTTATGACCTTGAACTTTAAATTTGCTGGCAAATTTACGCGCGAAATTTAAATTGTTTTAAATAATAAAAGAAAAATTAGAACATGAAAGTAATAAACTTTTAATTTTATTAACGAATTAAAAAGAAATCAGATAAAATAAACACAAATATATTTTTATTAAACAAATGCCTAAGTTCTACAAATTCATTACAATGCAGAATTTTCTATATATTTGATGTGTGAAACACAAACGTCAGACTCGATAAATATGTCCCATATGCTTCTACCTCATTCGTTTGTTCCATTTTATTAGAAACTAACACCACTTCTAATATTCACAAACAGTTCATAAAACGATATATCTCAAAAGTAAGAAGACGTTTTGGTTTGCTTGAATTAGCCATAATCCTAAAATACATGGGTGTGACAATCTGAGACAACAGCTCCTCCATAATATGCGAAATATAATGACTTTGTTTATGATAACGATTTTTCCTGTGGTTTGTTGAAAAAATAACATATTTATTCTTATTAGAAATCAATTTGTGTTTCTCAATATACTTTTATTATTGACCACTAACAGAAAATGTTCTCGTCGAGGTAATGAAAAGAATTGTAAGATACAAAGATATGTCGAAACAATCCGATTTTATCCGATTAGCCTTTTAAATTTGTTGGCATACACTTTCTCTCTCTAATTTTCGTTTTTCTCCCTGACTGTCGCTTCTGTATAAATGTTTATTCTGAGACAAGGTAATGACACTAATGAATTTGTGTGGAAATGAATAATTTCTTTTGAAATAGTGCTTCTCTCAAAAATATAAATCTTTTCAGATAAAAGTGGTAGTCAACTACTGTATCGTGTACAGAGTGTACTACCGACAGTGTACCACTAGAGCAAGAAAGACTGTGATTGGTATTAATAATACACGTCACACACGGGAAAATTTGAAATAAGATTTTTTTAAATTATATTTTGAAAATTTACAGTAGTCCAGTCAATAGAGGTTTTTACCCTACAAAAGGTGGGGAAAAACGATTTTAACATATGTTGTTTGGGGTCGAGACGGGGATCAAAAATTCAAATTTGTGTCTTTGGGAAGCTCGGCGTTAGCCGCCATCTTGGATCAAAAGTGCAAAAAATGAGTTTTTCGCTATTATCTGAAAAACAGTGGCCTGTATCAAAATTTTACAAGAATACATAATTAAAGCTTGTAACTTTTTGTGCAGAAAGGGTTGTTGCAATTTTTATCTAGTATGAACTCTCAAAGAGTTATCTTCAAAAATAGTCTAATAGATTTTGTTATTTGCTTCAGTTTACATTTGTCGTGGCATCAAAAGAACTAAATTATCGATAATTTTTAAATAATTTTTGTCAACTATTTTCCACAAATTCATCATCCACTCTGATCCGGTTAAAGCTATGGAACCCGGTTTAAAAAATTTAATTCAACTTGGAATTCTCCTTCATGTCATGCTAAACGATTTTTGCTCCGATGAGCGGTTAACGAATTATTAACAATTTATTTTTGTATGAAATTTCACTAAAATTTGAAACATCTGCAAATCGGCTTAGTTTTCATTTTTTCTTCTGAAATTTCGACACGTATTAAATGCACAATATTGTTTATCTTTAATTTCGGTGTTTGAGCATCATATATATATATATATATATATATATATATATATATATATATATATATATATATATATATATATAGGGTGTTCCATTTAAGGGTGCCACCATTGCTATCTAGAGCTATGAGGTTGGTTAAATTGGCAAAGAACCACCATTTTACAAGACTATTACAATGAGCAAATAAAAATTTTTTTCGACCAGTGGTTCTCAAAATACGGGACACAACTTTCTTATTTTAAATGGGAACACTGTATACGTATATATTATGTTTTCAAGTTCAAGGTAGGTGTTGTGTAGTAATAAAGGGAAAATAATATAAATAGTCTATTTACTCTTTAATACTTTATTTTATAATAGTAATTATAAATATTCATTTCGGCACCCCCAAAAGAAAAGTTCTGCGCACGTCTATGTTCGTTATGTTTTCAGTTAAATGATACCTATGTGAATATTAATTCCCAAATTATACTTTGACATAAATTAATAGCAAAAATGTACGAACGCTGTTATGAAGACCATTTTTGTAAAAGCTATCAGTGTAACCGTGATGTTACAGTACCCACGTACACATAATGAAGAGAGATAAAATATGCAAATAGATATTTTACGTCGTTTTTTTGTCTGGTTAAGGATGTAAATGGATTTATAATTGAAATACAATTCGAAGACACATTTACAAAATCTCTTTTTTTTTATATATAAATTTATTATTATCATCATTAAGAAGTGTAAATTTTAATCCAATTTTGTACTGGTTGTCGACAAATTGGACACATGTCATTTACATTGTTTACGCATCCTTCACATGCACACAAATGTCCACAGGGAATGCAAGCCTGAGTTCGATCATTTTCCAAACATATAGGACATTTGTTCTTAAAAAAGAAAGTAATATATTATTGTCTATTGTACGAATTTGAAACTATAGTGCTGTAATACGTACCTCATTTGTCGCCGATGGATTTGTAGGGAGTGGAGGAGCATTGGATAGTTGTTCCAAATCTAAAAAATTGATAACATTTTTACAGCAACTTTTACTAATACTATATTTAACGTAAGATATTCATAATACGATATGCAAATACTATAGATGCAACAATCATATTTAACATTGAAATGTTTTTTCTTTGGATATTTGTATGTATCTTTTATACAGGTGTCCCGCGACTCGATTGTCAAAGCTTAATTTTAAGTCGATAGCATCGTATACAATTATATCCGGAATTCAATATTAAAGGAGTTATGAGCAATATGAAATTTAACAGAGATAGCAGAATAAATTGATAATAAGACGGAAATACATAATATTTTATTATTAAAATATTATGTTTAACAGAAAGTAGATTAAATTGTTCAAATTGTCTGCCTGAATACGTATTATATTCCTTCCTATAATTGAAGAGGTAGATCTCTTGCGAATATCAGGGTCGACTCGCATGGAAGTAGCTGAAGCCATAATTTTCGGAATCCCTGGTTGTGATTTTCAGCAAGTACATTACGGGACATGTAAACATAAATAGTGGTTGAGCTAAAAACTGGTGCTAAATAAAATTATTGATCAATTTTTAATGACAGAACATTTTCAAAATTTAATAAATAAAATATGTTGTGGTCAGCACAAGACCTTCCGTCAATTCGATGTATTTTGTACAAATCCCATACCAAAAGTTCTTTTGAAAAGGGTCGCTGTTTCTTACTCTTCTTTTCTACTCATTCCTATTCAACGCACCTTCTTCACACAGTTCTTCCTCTTGCAAATCTTCTGCTACTCAGTCGTTCAATCTTCTCTTTCGCCTCCCTCGAACCCCCGGCATTGAAATTTATAATCTTGAGGCGAGGCTGGAAATGCAAGTCACTTGCGAGGGACACTCTGTCAGTTTTTGAGCCTATACTTTTCATCTTTGGTTTTACACTTGACACTGACATCTGTCAATTAGAATTTTTTTGAATAATCAGCTGTTTCCATAATTTTAGCAAAGCTGATTGATTTTTAAAAGTTAATCTCTTTATACATTTATAACTCTAAATCTATTGAATATGAAGGAAAATGTATAATCAAACCGTATAGAAAATAAGATATTTTTTCATGATATCACAAAAATGTCGAAAAATTATATTTAACTGCCTTTTTTCAAGAAAAACTGTTAAGAACTTCACATAAGTGAACTTCCGGTTGACCAATTATAACCAAAATCAGCTCTTCATATGGTGGTAGAGGAGAGGAATACGAAAGAATCATAATTTTTAGAATTGTAAATTTGGAGTTATCGTCAGAGAAAAATTTGTCACACACACACACTAACACACACACATACAGACATCAATGTAAAACTAGTAAAATCGTATTCTAGGGATCTTAAAACGTGCTTATTCATTAAAAACTCACCACCGAATTTTTTGACCAAAGACAATACCTTCCTTACCTAAAGGTGACGGAAGGTAAAAAATTGTTGTGGCCAGCACAATACCTCTCGCCATTTAAGTATTGTATTTAACATTTCTGGTACACACAAAAAATTCTAATAAATTACATCTATTCTTTATATTTGAATTCATTTTAATCAAGTTTCCTCCTACTCTTCTCAATGTTCGCGATTCTTCCAATTCATTAACGAAGTTGGTGATATTATCTGAAAGGTATATAATGAAGTATATGTATAGTTAGCGCGTGTTTAGTTGACACTGATACTGTAAATACTTTGGCTTATAAATGAATCCCCTTTCTTTTTATACCACTTTTAGAAGTTGACGGAGTCATTTCATCGTTATAACAACAGCATATTATATTACTATTCCATTTCGACTTGCCCATGTACGAATTCTATATCTAACTATAATTTTAAATATTTAATTAATGATAAAATAAGAAATATTAAATGTACTTCCCAGAAAATGCCTCCAGAAATGTCTCTGGATTTTTGACACTGACATTTATGTCAATTACAAATATTTCAAATTTTAATGTTTAAACTGGTTTCCATGGAGTTATTTGGGCTGTGAGATTCATTACAACGAACTATTTTATATTTATAATTCTCTATCTCTAAATCTATAGAAGATATATTAAAAATGTTCAATGTATTGGATAGAGAATTTTATAATCTTTAATATTTGTAATAAATAAATAGATAATAATTTTTAGAAATTTTCTTTAAGAAACTACTACTTCCGGTTGTCCAATTGTTACCGAAACCTTTTTAGCTCTTCCCATTGATGTCAGATTAAGGAATATGTATTTAAATTAGTCTTCCAGACATACACACACACATATCTACACACACACACACATCATTGTAAAAATGTTAAAATCGGATTCTAGTGACCTTAAAACGTGCTTATTCACTAAATTCTGGATATGCGATGTTTATTATGAATCCAATACCTGTCTTAGCGAGATGTAAAAAGGAAACAAACGACACGATGTCATTTTATATCTGTAATTCTAGTTCTTCGTCCTGTTGCGGAATGTTAAATACACTATTTTGTAAATCGCGCGACTCTTGAAATAAAGAATTACAGGAAAACTAGTTTAAAAAGGGGATAATTATTAAGTTTCAAAATTTACGGGTCACAGCTTCCAAATACCGAACGGACGAATGGTCACCTTAGTCATAACCAGTGTTGGGTCAGATAATGATTTTAAAATAAATATTTTACATGTTATGTAGATAAAAATTTTAGATGACAGATAAGATACCTGAAAAGTAAGCAACCGTAATTTCTTACAAAACTTTCTTTAATTGTTTATGCTTGATTGATACGATGTGTGAAAAGAAACAAAAAATATTCAGTGTACATATTTATTTAATAACATACAAAACAAAGATAGACACTATTCTAAAAATATCTATGTACTTATATTTTTGTAATAGTAAATTATTGTTTTTTAAAAGCAGTACTTTCTCAAAATTAGTATTAGATAGGCGATTGTGTCTTGGTATACTGAAAAGCCTTTTAACGGAGCCGGATAAACACTGTTTTACATTATTTACCTGCATAAAATTAAGCATATAAATATGCCAGTAAATGAATATTTTCATAAATAATGTTGCTCACTATTGCTCACGAATCACGATCACACGTCATATCACAAGTAAGTTTACGCAGGCAGACACACCGGCGACGGAGAACACACGACACGGCACACGGCACTATGCGATACGGTAGGTTGTGTTTGTCCTAACTTGCTAAATAGTATTTTGATTTGAGTATAGATGGAGCTAACATAAATAATAGTTATCTTATCTTTCTTCTGCATGCTATAAAACAGATAAGATAATAGATATTAATTTCAAAAATATCTAGATATCAAATAAAAGATACTAACTACGTTATCTAGATAAATTTTTAGATAATGTTATCTAGATAAGCACAACACTGGCCATAACCTGCTCTGTTAAATTTAATATTGCTCATAACTCCTCTGGTGTTGAGTTTCAGACATAAGTGTATAAGGTACTTTCGACTTAAAATGGCCTGAAAAACACTCTTTTAAAGTATGTCATTCCAGTCACGGGTCAGACTTTATATAATTTTAAGAGTATAAAATTTAGTTATTAAATGCACTGACCTACAGGACAAGCATAATAATACACTTCAAATTACTTGCAATTTTTTTATCAAATACAAGACACGTCCAGAAAGTAAGAGTACTGAGCCTCTGATGCTGAAAAAGAATTTTTTGTCTAGATTGGCAGCACTGTTTTTAAAGGGAAGCGTTTTGGGAGTACAATATAGGTTCGTTCGTTTCAGTCGGTTCAAATCTCTCGTTGTAGTGCCGTCTTCAAATGAACGTTTCGATTCAGAATCTCTCCAGGTATGAGATGATTAGAGCAATCCGTTATTTTGAAACCCTAAAATAACTACGTAGAACCATACAGAACAAAAGAAAAGGATTTCTAAACGAGAGAATTGAGTTTATTGCTTGACAATGTCAGTCCCCACACAGCCCATGTTACAAAATAACTCTTTGACTCATTCGTTTGGGACATTTACCATCAGCTTACAGCACCGATCTGCCTCCTTCAGATTTGCATCTCAACTTCATCTCATCTCTCTGAAGTTGTTTATTGGTGGAAAAAGGTTTTTGACAGACGACGATGTCAAGAACGCCGTCAAACAATGGGCTAGAGAATTGGTAGGAGAATTTTTCAACGCATTATTAAAAAGTTTCTCCCACGACTCGCAAAGTGCATCGGTCGGGAAGGGGATTACTTGTAAAAATAGTATAATTTTGTATTTTTTTTTTTGTAAAATTACTGATCTTTCTATTTTTATAAAAATTGAGTACTTTTGTTTTCTGGATGCTTATCGTATCTTGATAAATGTTATATGTTGTATATCCAATGTATGTTGGTGATTTAAGAAAATATTTTTTTTTGTGATTGAGGTAAATAAAAAGAACATAAGGAACATGTGTTAAAATTTGGTCTGTGAAAGCAAATTATGTGATAATAGTAAAGGATCATCTATACAATTATGAATTAAATTAAAAAAGAAATATTAGAGATATTTGTATACGCCTGGGTAAGAGGGAATTGAAACCAAGTATATTTAGTAAAATTTCATATAATATAATATTATGGTCGGGATAATAATTACTATTAAAATATATATATATAAGAAATATTTTCTAAATTATTTCAACTGACTGTATATGTACATTGTAATTAAGATACCATATTAACGTACCATAAGCATGCTTGAATTTAACGAAGCTAAAATATTAAGTAAAAATGGTAGAGATATCAGCAAAAGATTTGAGTTGTGAATTAAGAAACCGAGCAATTCTGTTAGCATTAGAGGTCAAAGAGGATAAATGTAGTACAAAATGAGAGTTTTTTTTTTATAAAATTTTATTCCTGAGTCTAATATTTCTTCGTATCTAAATTAAGTGTTGATGAACAGTATATAGTTATTTGTAATGAGGATAAGTTTATAAGATTATGGCATTATTTTACACTTGGAAACATTTAAATCCCGGCTGCCGAGAAATTTTTAGCAAAAGAACTATTTTAGATTTTTTTACTATAATTTACCTCAAAAAAAATAATATATATATGGGATACGTTACCTTGATTTTGCTTTAGAAGTCCTTCAATCTCTTGGTGCAAATTAACAATAATTTCTAGTTGCTCATTCCTAAGAAGCATGACTGTCTCCTGTTGCTCTTGATGTTCGACATGCAAAAAACGAATGGTCCCTTCGTGGTTCAATAGTTGATTTCTTAGGGAACATATAGTTTGTTTATCTTGCTCTTGCAGTATAACTAACAAACTAGTGGATTCTTCTAGTTCATTGATTTTATTTCGTAGAGATATGTTTATCTGTTCATCTTTTTTTTGTTGATCAAGGAACATACGAGAGGTTTCTTCTTGTTGTTGAAGCTGTTCCTGTAACGAATTGATTGTGCTTGTTGTCTGTTGTTGGATTTCTTTTTCTTCTTTAAGATCATTCTTAAGTAAATAATTGGCTTGCTCTTTCTGCTGAAGCTGTTTTCCTAAGGTTTCTATGGTTCTCTCGACCTGATCTTGTTGATTTAATAGAAAGTTAGATGTTTCTTTTTGTTGTTGGAGTTCATCTTTTAATGCACAATTTTTTCGTTCTTGTTGTTCCAGCTGATCTTTCAGTGTATTAACGATTTGTTCTCCTTCTTGTTGTTGAGTCAAAAAAGAATGTATGATTTCCTTTAGCTTTTGAAATTCATCCCTAAGTGCAGAATTTGTCTGTTCTTGTTGTCGCAGTTGCTCTTGAAGTGAACTGATTGTCTCCTCATTTTGTTTTTGGCCTTCGCAAGCAGAGCGTATAATTTCCTCTTGTATTTTCAGTTTATTATTTAGCGAGCAAATAGTCTGTTCTTCTTGTTGTATCTTCTCCCTAAGTGCGATGATGGTTTGTTTGTCTTGAGCGGAAACATTTTGTAAAATGTTTTCATGTTGTTTGAGTTCATAATTTTTACATTGATTTAGTATTGGGCAAACTGTTTCTTCTTCCTGCTGATTCTGCAAATGTAACTCGTGTCGATTGTGAGGATTCTGTCTAACATTCGCTTGTTGCCCATACTGACTTTGAAGTAGGGTAATTATTTTTTCTTGCTGTTTTATCTGATTCTGCAGTGAACTGATGTAATTGTTAATCTAAAAACAAAAATAACTTGTGCATAAACTGCTGTCACGTAAGTATGGACTGGAGATTCCTACACTATTGCCAATCCTGTAGCTATGTTGAATATCCTAAGTCATGAAGTAGCGGGAACATCGCAGGAAAAGGGACAGAGTACGGAGAAGGGAGAAAGTTGAAAATCAGTCCTTACTTATTTGACGGGGAACGGAGACTATAGAACCTTTATCAACGAGCTATAGATACATATAGCTCGTTGATCTTCATAATATTAATTGAGAATAATTATTTTAATTAAAATAAAACAACTTATTAGTTTTAGTTCTGTTTATATAGAGGCTCTTAAAAAACAAATTATCTTCCTAAATTTTAGTTGGTTGTGAACTATCACTTCAGTAATTAGTTTTATTTATTATAAGTTCTAGCATTTAATTTTTTAAATAATTTTATTCATTTTTCTAGTATATATTATAATTGCTCAAAATGACGACCATCAACTTCATTTTTGTTACATTTGTTCAAAAACGTCAGGATTTGTTTGATTTCTTGTGCTGCAGCCAGAATACATGCTAGTAGGTCTTCTTCAGACACGACGGCTGTCTTGTAAATCAGACGAACCATATGGTCTATAAAAAATAGAGGGTTGTAGTAGGGGGTTGACTTATAACTGAAGTAACAGGTCTCAGTCATCTAAAATTATGGTAGATAATTACTTTAAATAGCCTGCAGTTCTAAAACGATACGTTTCCGGATATGAATTTATTAGTAAAAGTTACTATATTTTACGTACTCTGCATACGATATCATTTTGTAACACGTATCTATTCATTAACACTCTATATACAGGATATGATCATGGCATGGTTCGCTTTTCGTTCGCCATTAGCCAGCCTGATTCTGCGCAAATTATTACCTGTTTGTTTTATTTTAATGAAAAATACATTTAAAATACAAATAATAACTTTTTATTTAATTTACTTGTGTATTTTGTGACGATACCCCTGTGTTACCCGCGGTGTTTTTTTTTTTACTTATACTTACACATACTTATCCCTTCATAATATCTATATACAGCATATTGAAAATACAAAGCCGTGTTGATTTTGTATTTCTATATACAAATATTTTCTTAGATGAAAAAAATAGAAAAACTTCTACTGTATATTCCAAATATGCTTTACCAATTTGTAGGAAATACACAATTAATATTTTTTTATGAATTGTGTTCAAATCAAATTTCGAATAACAATGTGTAAATAATTATTATTTATTATAGATAAAATTTATTTTTTCTAATCCCTTACGTGAAGTGTACTTTACATATCAATTTTTATGTGTGAAGTTTGACTTTTCGCACATTGTGCGTGAAGTAGCACTTCACGCACCGTTCATTTTTATAAATGGTACAAACTGAATTGTATTTTAATAAAACAAAGCCGTTAAACCCCCGTAACGTTGGTAACCATGGTTACACAAGTCGATAATACAGAGGTTTTACGTTAAAAGAATGACAATGTGAAAAAAAAATATATATTTTATTGCAAGGTCGTAGAAAAAGTATAGTATGTAACACGTGTGTGAAGCCTATTTTACAGTCGGGTGGTTTGCAACACTCGAATTGAACATAATAAACCTGATTTGGTGATCCACGATTTAAGGGAGAAGGAAATAATTTTAATTGAAGTTGTGATCACAAACAAAAACATTCTGGCTACAGCGGAGCTAACAAAGTCAAGAAAGTAGAGCTGTTGGCTAATGAGTTGAAGTGCATCCACCAAGGAACGAAGGTGACCATCATTCCATTAGTGATGACTTGGGATGGCCTAGTTATAAAATATTTCAAACGATACATGAAACAATTGGACATCAAGGACAAACTATTGACTTATATCCAGACAGTCGTGCTTAAGAGAACCTAGGAAAGCATTCTTATAGATTGTAAAGAAGGGCGATAAGACAACTGACTTGAAGAGGAAGCGTCAGAATTAATGGATCAGTTCGAATCTAATCCAGCTGTCCCAATAGAAAATAATTAAATAAATATTTTTTTGAATTTATTGTATTTATTATATTTGTATTATTTATTATTATTAAATTTTCTACTCCTATGCGTGAAGTGAGTACTTCACGTATCAATTTTTATGTGTGAAGTTTGACTTTTCGCACACTGTGCGTGAAGTAGCACTTCACGCACCGTTCATTATTTTAAATATTCCAAACTGAATTCTATTTTAATAAAACAAAGCTGTTAAACACCCGTACCGTTGGTAACCATGGTTTCACAAGTCGATAATACAGAGGCTTTACGTTAAAAGAATGACAATGTGAAGAAAAATATATTTTATTGCAAGGTCGTAGAAAAAGTATAGTATGTAACACGTGTGTGAAGCCTATTTTACATTCGGATGGTTTGCAACACTCGCCTTCGGCTCGTGTCGCAATCTCCACCCTCATGTAAAAATTTCAGCTTCACACACTTGCCACATAATATACTATTATGTGGAACACAATTTATTTTTATAAGTCTTGATAATTATTATTTGGTATTTAAGTAAATTATATTATTAATAGTAAGAAGTTGTTAACTCACAATTCTAACCCATTTTTATTTCCCGCTACCCTTGGTAAGGGAGGTATAGGGATCGTGCAAAAAGTCGGATATCAAGATTTTAGTAAATGACCATGTTTTAAGGTTCCTAGAATGATGTGTGTGTGTGTGTGTGTGTGTGTGTGTGTGAGTGAGTGCGTGCGTGTATTTGTGCGTGCCTGCGTACGTGAGTGCGTGTGTATAGATTTTGTCTCCACTCTAACTCAAATACTATCATTCAGAAAATTCTGGAACCTTGTATTTCGACCTTATTCTAATATGGAAAGAAACCATTAGATTATAGTGTAAATCGGATAACCAGAAATGGCATTTTACTTGAAGCTCATAATGGTTTTTCTTCAAAAATGCCATCAAACGTTATTTTTTCGCATTTTATGGCATTATAAAAATTAAAGATTATTGAATTTTTGACAGGTATACATTAATACTTTTTTTTATATGTTTTACAGATAATTTTGAAATCTAAGAGCCTGTGATTTAAAGATTCCTTTGTTAAACAGTTCATATTTCAAATGTATGTAACTGACAGAGAAATGTAATTGTCAAAAAAGTAATAATTTCAAATTAATTATGGTGACATTTGAAAAAGAAAATAGTAAATAAAGCAATAATTATATGCAAAGGGACTTAATACACATAGTTTGCAGCATTAGTGAACATGTACTTGTAGGTATTAAATAGCAGGAGGTTTTGTGTTGGCCACATCAGATTTTTTATATTGCATTTTTGTTTATAATTGTGAAATATAAGAAAACAGCTGTGGTGAACACAGCGCTCACCTGCGGGATATGGTGTTCTAAATAAGAGCGCGGGTAACGCAGAGTTAAGAAGAAACATTTAAATTTTTAAAGGGTAGATTTAGAATATAAAATTATGTAAATAATAACCACAAATATTATTTGGTTTTCATAATAACAACAACCTATGTATCCTATAACAGCATAACCTACATAAAATTTAAATATAATAAATGTATCATAATAATATTTCTGTATATAAATTTTTATTACATTATAAATTCATAGTGTAATTATTTAACTCTTCCTTCAGTACACGCATCCAGTCGTTGAGCAGGGGGGTATGGAAATGAATTTTCAGTATGTTCCATTTTGCCATTCGCTGGCCATACTATGGATAATAATAATAATAATAATAAATAATAATTTATTTTAACTATATTACATTGTATTAGACAAGTTTATAGTACGTCAAATAATTACAAAATAAAAACAATGAATTGTGATTAAACATATTACAAAATTTGTTTCATATCAACATTCAGATATTCTTCTACATCATAAAAAGCATGTTTTACCAAAAAAAAATTAATTCTGTTTTTAAAAGTTTTGTGATTCATATTTTTTATTTTCTCGGTCAATTTATTATACAGGTCTAAATTTAATGAACACTTAATAGACTTCTGTAGCCTGTAAACAGGTTGCAATAAGTTTGCAGATCTAGTGTTATAACGGTGGCAATCTCCATTTTTAGTGAAATTTAAATTGAATTTATATACTTCAAGTACTGAGTTTAAAATATAAATAGATGGTAGAGTCAATATACCCAAATCTTTAAAGCCTTGTTTACAATGGTTTCTACATTTAAGGCCTAACATGATTCGTATAGCTGTTTTTTGCATCCGAAAGATTTTTATTGCATTTGGAGAATTCCCCCACAGAATTGTTAAAGAAAAATAGCTAACTTTTAAAGTAATTATATCTACAGTACGTTTCAAACGTCTAAGTAAGAATAATATTCCGGATACTTTCTTACTAAGAACTAAAATATGTGAAGAACCAAGAGATAGTTCAATATAAAAACCCAGAATATTTATAGGTTTCCCTTGCTTGCAATTTGTCTTGTTTGATATAATTATTTTTTGCGTTTTGTCCTCTTTTAACAATAAGTTATTTGCGGCAAACCATTCTTTAGCTCGATTTATATCGTTGTTACTATTTTGTAACAGAGTATCAAAGTTATTATTTTCACTAATGAGGGTGGTATCATCCGCAAACAGAATACTATTGCATGGCCGAACAAAGTTACTAAAATCATTTATGTAAATAATGAAGAACAAAGGACCCAAAATAGAGCCTTGTGGAACCCCATGCTCTATCTTTTTATTATCTGATACTACACCGTTCATAAATACACATTGTTCACGATCTTGTAAATATGAGGTGAAAAATTGTAATGCTAAACCTTTAATGCCATAATGCTCTAGTTTCATTAAAAGAAGTTCGTGTGATAGAGTGGTAACCTAAACGTTTATCGTTAATTTAGGTTACGAACAAATTTAAAATTTATTAAAAATTTCAAAAATTCATTGTTTGAATATTATGTACTTCCAATAAAATTCCAAAATTTCACGGCCTATGTAAATTGAATTTTACACTGACATCAAGCTGACATCTGTCAATTAGTAATACAGATTAACTAAGACGCCCTACTACCACACTTAGTCTCCAGAGAAACCAAATTAATATATGAGTAATTTATAATTGCAGAAATTGAGATAATTTTGTTTCATTTGAGATTAATAAGCTTTATCTACTGATTGGTTATATAAGAATGTTATAAGAATGTTCTTACAGCAAATTTGTAAATAAGTTTTGTAGTGTTTCTATAAATATTTTATAATTGCTTTAGTTGCAACTTTTACAAATATTTAATATACCAAATGAACGTTTTAGGTGCATAACTATTATTTAAGCACTATTAATAAAATATTAATAAATATTTCTGTAGTGCACTCTCCACGCCAGCAATGAGTGTCCGCGAGGTGACGCCTGATAAGCGCCCGCATGGTACAAACATGTAATCATCATTACCGATATCCGTGATAAGGCAGATTGGCACACCCAGAAATGGGTAATGTGCCGGGATGATATATTTATTTATTTATTTATATTTATTTCTAATATCAGTATTAAGGGTTTAATATAGTGTTGTATTGTAAACCATTATAAAGGAACTTTATTAATAATTTTATAAATTTTCTGTTTAATCACACCGGCAAATTCTTTTGCAGCTATTTTAATATTACTTTAAAAATATAAACTAAGTGGATTTAAAAAAAAAAAACATTTATTGGACTAAAAGATTTTGTTTAAAATAAAAAGGCAAGAGTGGTGACAATTATAAATCAATTTTTTTCACATTAAAAGAGAAGTGTTGTGTTTAAGGGCACGTTTAAGAATAAGCGAAAAAGAAAAACCATATAAAATCAAAAATTGCTAGTTGGAAAAAATGTAGCACACCGGAAATTATCGAAGGAGAATAAAAATGAAACTGTAGCACATGCATTTATAAAGCAATACTAATAACCTGTTTCATAGGTCGTCAGTAATTGACTTGCAGTGTAACAAGATAATTAACGAAAATGTTATTTTATATTCCTTATCAAATACTATAAATGTAGATGAAGCAAAGAAATGTAAAAATGCTGGTAATATTTGCGAAAAAGAACTAAAAAACTAGATTTAAATAAATTGTGAAAAGATCATGTCATCCACAGCAACCACTACCACTCACTACCTTGCTGGGGTATCGCTCTGACCAATTGAGCTACGGCAGACTATCACGATGACTGAAATGATCTTACATTACCCCGGGAAGGTAGTGGTCCCGAATTCAAATCCCAATGGCATGATCTTTTCACAATTTATTTTAAATATAGGTACTGACTGTTAACTCATTGTTAATAATAAGCAACTACATTGGGCAACCACCCCGAATTAATCAAATGGCTTTGAAAGAGTTTATCAATATTTGGAATGAACAATTACCAAATCTGTTACCTGAGAATCCAAGAACATTACTTAATACAGCCAGAATGATCTTAAAAAATGTTGGATAAAATGGTTATTATTGGCACCAAGGCTTAGAATTTTGTCTAGAAAGATATTTGCAAAATGTTACAAATATTCCGAGTAAAATTTCTCTAAAGCCAAACAACACATCTAAAATACTATACGTATCATAACAGCTCTAGTTATATCGGTCACAAAGCAGTATTGAATTGTAAGTGCTGTATAAAATTATGCGCAGCAAGTAACAAAGGCATATTGTATATGTTGTACCAATTTTATAATAATATTGTTATGTAGCTGCTATGTATAACGCTTATATAAAAGTAATACAATCGGAAAAGTTAGTATAAAACCAATATGTTTTATAATACTTACAGTAATTTCTTGTATAAAGTTAGTATTATAAGTGTTCAAAAAAATCCTAATTTGGAGTAGGCTATGAACAAAAGAACGTACCTATGTCAATTTGAAATAATTTAAATGGGGTCATGCCACATTTTCTGTTTTATTTTTTTCCTGGAAGTCTACCGGTCACAGTATATGTAAATAATATTTTCACGCCATTTGTGTGCATTGTTTTGTAGATATAATTTTTTAAAAATAGGGGTCAATTTCAAATCTCAATGAGATCACGTGAGCGCATACGTCATGTATTTGAACGATTCCAGTTCACGCTGGCGGACAAAATGTAAATTAATATTGTTTAAATAGTTTTATTTTTTGGGTTTTTAATGAATTATTTCCACAAGTTGGAACTGCACAGTTCTTCTTCACCATGTTTTATCCGAATATAAATATACAATTATTGCACTTTTATGTATTAAATTATATATCAAGCACACAAACCTGCAATTACAATTAATATTTCTCTAATGAAATAATTAAATCTTTATGAAACAAAAAAGATTGAATAGAGCGCACTTTTCCTCTAACAGATTTATAAATATTTGGTTAGTTTACTCTGATCTGACGTTCAACTTCGCGTTTGAAGTTTGTGACATTGTGACTTTCATGTACGTGTGACTAGTGTCTTTGTGTGAGTAGCCGATACATGACGTCATAGAAAATCGTAGCGGGAATATCTTTTCAGTAAATTATGAATGAAAAGTATTATATTTTGGAATGTTTTATATTATAATATGGATAATAAGTGCCATTGATTTTATTTTTATCAAAATATTAGCAACATTTTTTTGGCATGACCCCATTAAATGTCAATTTGACAGGAGGTATTGTCAAAAATGTTATGTAATGAAATCAAAGCTTTTCTTCTTGAATCTTTATTTTAGAAATAGAAACAAATTAGAAAACGGTGAATGGCAATATTTTGTATCCTTTATTATCTTTCCTCCTTAAAATTACATTTCACGATCAATTTTGAGCACTTGACTTTTGAATTGAATAATGATCAGACAAACGTTTCTGTGTTCATAGCCTATTCCGAATTAGGTTTTTTCTGAACACACTGTAGAAATATCTGTATATATATATATATATATATATATATATATATATATATATATATATATATATATATATATATATATATGTTATATATAAATGTTCTGGAAGTAATAACCTAAAGTTAGACATATTTTGTTTCTTATTTTTAAATTCAGTAGGACGCCATTTTGGGCGATCGGAAAATATTTGAGATAAACATTTAAATAATTATGATAAAAACATTTATCGTAACCAATCAGTAGATAAAGCTTATTTATTTCAATTATCTCAATTTCAGCAATTATAAATTACTTATATATTTATTTGGTTTCTCTGGAGACTAAGTGTGTTAGTAATAGTAATTATAATATGCTATTTTTATAACAAGGAAAAGACTCCGTCAACATCTAAATTTGGTATAAACAGAAACGGGATTCATTTGTAAGCCAAAGTATGTACAGTAACAGGTCAACTAAACACGCGCTTGCTATACATATATTTCATCATATACCTCTCAGAAATTATTCGAGCAAATCTATGGACAGCATTGTATGTACACAAATATTCTGTTCGCCACTGTGCACGTAATTTGCTACATGATTCTGGTTATAAATACATGGATGTTCTTCATAATATTATATGAGCATAGCTACTTGTTCACTACAAATTTTATGGACAGAAAAAGCCCTGATAAAATTCTTTGTATGCGACCGCCAATAAAATTCTGTCTATAATTATGTCCACAATTCTGTGCAGAATTATAGATCGTGACGTACGGGTTTAAATCTGTTGAAAGTTAACAAACAAATTTGAAATTCAGTTCTATATACCAAAGTTTTTGAAATTTTAAAATTGTTTAGTTTTGAAAATAGCGTTAAGGACAAAAATATTAATGAAAAAAATGTTGTCTTCATCAATACCAATCTGAAAACCAGATGCAATGTAATATAACTTTTCGGCTTTTTTAAATGTTACCAGGATCGGCAAACATATCTTAAATATATTTTCCTTTAATAAATAAACACAGAGCACCACCTCTGGATTCAATGCTAACGCCAAGAAGAAAGTGTTCTGATAGCCGAAAGTGTGTTTCGAGGGTAAAGCGATAAAAATTGACAAAATCTTGTTTACTTTGATTTTCCATATGAATTTTATAATCCTTACGGGCTCGTACGGCGTAAAACATGTTTTTTAAATTAATATAATTTTTGAAATTTTAGTTCAGTCCCCCATAAGCATGATAAATATCATACTTATAAATTTGTAAGTAAATACTTAATTCTATAAGAATCAACTCTATTTTATTAATACAGTTTTAAGTAATTTCTTATTTTAAATATAAGTATAAGTACATACTTTTGTCAAATATGTATTTACTTATAGCATCAGCTTTTACTGAAACTTTATTAATACGGATATAAGTACTTATAAAATTCTCAGTATTAGCATTTACTTATTTTTATTAATACTACCCATGAGTTTTATATGTTATATCATTATTTTTCATAGTTAGTTAAATAAGAAGTGAGCTTAGGGCCGAGATATCCACCTCCTAATAACATAATTTGGCGAATAATAACTATGGATACAATTGTATCAACAATTATTACCATAGAAATTAATCGCCAAATGAAGTTATTAGGAGGTGGATATCTCGAGCCATAGTGTAACTTCATTTCGCGAAGGAAATATTTTCCTACATATGCAATAATATATAGAAGATAGTGCCTACAGCTTAGTGCTTACCATTAAATACAGACAGAAATTGATTAAAGAAAATTTTAGTTGAATTAAACTTTTGTTTTACAAATCTAAAGTGAGGAACCTCCGGATATTTAATGTCTCAGATTCCCAAAATTCTTTAAACCTGATCTTATTTTATTTTATACATTGAGAAAGATCTATACATATCGTACTGTTATTTTTGTGTTACATGTGCTGTTTATTTTGTATTATTATAATTATTTTATGAAATGGGTGTGTTTATAATGATAAATATAATTGTACTTACAAAGATGTCAATTAATTTATTGAAAATGTATCCAAACAATTCCTTGAAATTGAAGAATAATGAGAATATATTAATAATTACAAGTATTGTTACTGCAATAACAGTAATCATATTACATATATTTTTAATTTTCACTGTAAATCACATCGATTCAATCTTAACTGTATAAAGATGTACGTTCTCGTGTTATTTTCCGTTATCTAATCTGCAATATATGTATTATCTTATTTTGAAATTTTACACATAATTAGATATTGAGTCTGTTGAATTTTACAAAAATAAATACAGTTGATATCATATTTATATTACTATATAATTATTAGTGTATTAAAAAGTGACACGAGCGACTCTTTCCACAATAGCGTAATGTATTGTTCGTAATACCATACTGTTATTATGACATAACAGAACTAAAAACAAAAATGAAAAGATAGAAATAACGCCTAGGCCGTTATTTTTTATAACAATCGCCTACAATTAAGGATCAGGTGTTCCTAGAAAAATAACAGCATATTGATGGACTATTGTATAGGAGAATTTATACAGGGAATTTATTTTAACATGCAACATATGGCGAATCACTTCCATGGTTACTCACTATTGTCAAAACATGACAGCAATGTAATATATGTCCATTTTAAAATGCAACATACAAAATTTGTAGTTTTGTATTATCAAAACTAATTTCCTATAAATTAGCCTACATACGATTAACAAATAATCAAAACATGAATGTTGTGCATCTTAAAAAACTTTAGCTTACAAAAATTCATAACTTTCATGTAATAAATGTTAAAATACCCCCAATCACTCTGAGGCAATATTCTAGTCGGTCGCAATAAGAATTGACACCATTTGTGATGTGTTTTGGTGGTATCTCCTGTGCTGCAAAACTATTTATAATGTTGAATTTTAAAATGGACAAATATTACATTGCTGTCATTTTTTGACATTAGTGAGTAACCATGGAACTGATTAACTTATGTTGCATTTTAAAATAAATTATCTGTAAATTAACCAAAAAAGTTGTTCAGTATGAGAGATATAGAAGAATTTTATTATCCCTAAATGTTTAAATTTTATGTCATTATGAAAAATTTTGAACGCAACACGGGCGATATGCAAATAATGAACTCGATAGATTATAAACCTGTCGCGTCCGTTATTTACCTTATATCGGCCTAATGACGTTAATAACTATTTCAGGCCACGCCTGTTTATAAGGGTCCCGTGGAAATATAGAGTAGACTAGAACAGTCCGTAGATAGATCAGTGGATAATTTGCCGAGTTAATACATTTATTTAGTAAAGTTAAATACCAGGTTAACTAAAGAAGGAATAAATTTATTCTTAGGAACAAATTAACTCCATATTTCACTAACCAAATTTTGAGCTGAGCTAACTAATCGGACTCTCTCTGTGATAAAAATTATTTTTAGGTAAGTAGATATAATACAGTTTGACACAAAGATTAATAAAAATGTACTCTCTGGTCTCTGTTATAACCAAGCAAATTATATTATTTATACAACAAAATACGAACTGGCAATGTTATGTAATCTGTAGTGATGTGTCGTTCGTTCAATTTTAGTGAGTCAGTTCATTTTGCTCCGCTCATTAAAGTGAGTCGTTCAATGTGACTCGTTCATTTGAACGACTCAAATGCGCAAGCGCTCTTCATGCGTGCTGTGAACTGTAACTGTGTTGTACTGCTGCGAGAGCTGTGTGCCGTGACTGCTGAGCTCAAGCTCATTTGCTCACTAGCACACTGCACGAGAACGAGTGCTGGTTAAACTGATGAGCCAGAGTCATGTGCCGTACTGTGAGACCTAAAGAGCATTTCGTTCAGCTGAGCTACTGTACTAGAGCGGTGTGCTTGTGCTACAGTGTAGCACGTGAACGCTGAGCCGTACTCTGAAAACTAAAGAGTCGTTCGTTCATGGCTCACTGAAGTGAGTCGTTCAAAATGTACGACTCGTTCATGAACTACCCATCACTAGTAATCTGTCAAACGTATAATTACCATCTGTTAAATATTTTTCCGCAACAAAATCGGGGGATTTAATTTAACCCTGCCATTTATAACGTTGTAACTATTGAAACTGAGATTGATGAAATCTGTAGTTATGTAGTAGTTATTTCTTTTGTTAATATTAAACTCAAGAATAAATTATTTAACTGAGCTTGGTGAAAATGATCCTTAGTATATTGAACATTTATAAAGTTATATTTACTTACTTTTAATTGTACTCTTGACATAAATATTAAAGGATAATCTATTTTAAATTTAGACAAAACAAACTATTTGCTAAGAATATTTTAAAAATTATCGCTTACTTCATCATGAATCTAATGTCAATAAGAGGCTATTTTTAGAAAGTTGCTATATTAATTTAGATGACAAAACAAAACTATCAATATTAAGGTGAAATGGTACCCCCCGTTATTTTGTTTCTGCGCCGAGGCGAGCGCTAGTGAGCACTGAAATGAATAATAATTATGACTATATCGATAAAGTGGAAATATTTGTATATTTTACGATCTCCATCTATTCGATAATAGTCGTACTTTGTTCCATGGCACAAACCTAAAAACATTCTAAAAGTAAATATATGTGGGATGGTACAAATTTGTAGGTTACTTATAACAAATGAAAATAAAACAATTTATTGAACGTCGCGTCAAATAATTTCAAATTTATTAACGAAGTAAAAATATTTTGTTTGTATGAAATATTAATAATATATTTTAAAAATAACGTTTCTTGGGAAGAGGATGGATAATAAATAACAAATTTTAAAATCGTAACATATATATTACATAAAATTCACTGATTACATAATATTTTGTATTTACCGTAGGAAATTTTTATTATAAACACGTATTTAAAAACTGCAAGAGGAAAAAATGTTACATTTTCATAATTATTAAAAAAATAATAGGTACATCATAATAATAGCTATTTGTGTATTAAGAGCGCAAAATGGGACATTGTCAATTGAGAGGTCGAAATCGACAATGTCCATTTCCGCTCGAAACTAAATAACGATTAAATTTTTTAATTTTAATTTTTCGTTATTTTACATTCTTCTTGAGCTATTGCTATAATCTAATTTTAGTAAATGAATGCCCTATTTTATTTTTGTATTCCTTTACACAGTAGTACAGCATTTTGTTTGGTTATGTAATATACCGATCTTGAGCCTGCTAAAAAAATATTGACAATATTTAGTACGATTTTTTTACAAATATGTTACTATCTATACCATTATGTTGTATGATGTAAGCCAAATAGATTACAATTACACTTTCTGGTACATATAAGTATCCGAACGGTTCTGCTAATATTCGTCATGCCGTAGAGGTAACTAACTATACGTAAATATAAGCTTTTCAATCAAAATATGTGTTTGTACTTTGGGAATAAACTATTTTACTTTAGTTTTTATATCAATAAATTTTTACCTTCCGTCCTCTTTAGGTAAGGAAGGTATTGTCTTTAGTCAAAAAATTCGGTGGAATATTTAATGAATAAGCACGTTGTGAGGTCCCTTGAATAAGATTTTAATATTTTTACAATGATTATATGTGACGATAATTTCTCCTCCAATAACTCCAATACTACAAGTACAAAAAATTCAATTTCCTTATATTTCCGTACTCTAGATTCTTATAAAGGGCTGATTAGATTTTGATTGTAATTGATCAATCGGAACTACCCTCATTTGGACCTTGCAAGTGTTTTTTTTTTTTTTTTTTTTAAACGCAATTAATATCATTTTTTGATATTTTATAAATATTATAGATTATTATATTCTCTATACGGTTTGATTGCATTTTATCTCATATTCAATACCTATAAAGTTGAATAAAATATCATAAATTAGCCAGCTATGCAATAACCATGGAAACAGCTACTATATTATGAAGATAATTCTGATTGACAGATATTATTTTTAATATTTTTTTAAAATATATGCAATACATTGTAGATTTAAGAAACATTAAATCGAATTTACTCGAAAAGAATGATGGAAAAAATCAATCAAAATTAACTAATCGGGCCATAAACCATAACAAAAAATAATAAAATGAACACTGTATTCTTAAAGTACTTCTCATTAAATAACGATTAAGATAAAAAAAAAACATTCTTTTTAATAATTACTTTGCGAGATATTTAAATTTATTTCTAGGGCCACAGATGACATCACACTATTGGTATCTTTCTCGCGCAGCCTACTACAGAAATTGGTGTGAGAAAGATAGCTATAGGTTTCTTTAAAGATCAAATGCAGTTATACCAAAAACAATTATGACTTTTTGGTACCACGAATGGGCCCATAAACCAATTTTTTAAAATGAAAGTTCGCTTAATTTTGAAGCAATTATTAAAAAAAATGTTATTTTTATCTTGATCGTTATTTATCGAGCAGTACTTTAAGGATAAAGTGTACATTTTACTATTTTTTGTTATGGTTTATGGGCCTATTGCTTTAAAATTAAACGAACTTTTATTTAAAATTTAAAAAAAATTGTTTATGGGCCCATTCTTATGTTTGCACTAAATTATCTGAAAATCTAATGGGTGTATTTTTTATAATTTTTGGAAGTACGATAATTAAATTATTTTACGAATTATAAAATATCACGTCCCCTCCCCCATTACGTGATATCTTCTATCTACATCAAATCTACATTCTCCATAACACCATGGTTTTTTCTGCAATTCCGAGATTGTTGAGCGGTACGCGTCCCCACCATTTCGTGATATCTTCCATCTCTACATTCTACATAGCACCATCTCACTTTCTCTCTCACACACAATACCGATTTTAATAGAAATAAAATGTAATTATAATTTGTATTTGTAGTAAATCTTTTACTTTGTTATTTTATAATTCATAAAATAATTTGATTACGGTACCTCCAAAAATTATAAAAAATACACGCCTTAGTTTTTGAGATAATCTAGTGCAAACATAAGAATTAGTTAATTTTGATTTTTTCCATCATTCTTTTGCCCGTATGTATCGCCTATATTTAAAAAAATAAAATAAAAATTGACCGGCCACGGGACAACAATTTTTTTTATTTGAAAATATTCAAAAGTATTTTCATTTTACCGTAATGTGCCTAAATCAAATTTTTATTCTAATGCCTTTTTTTCATGCTTACGGTTTAATAAATTCGAAATTTTGGTTTCTTTTATTTTTTATTTATTTTATTTCAATATAAGTACGTACAATTAGTCTTAGCGAGTGTTTTAAGACCCGTGAGTGACTAAAGATGCTTTATGTATTTGTATTTTATCAACGATAGAATCTAATAAACTCAATAAAAAATATAAAAAAAACTTTTATTTTTGAATTAGGAGCACAATATTAAATGAGAATTTTACCACGCAAACAAAATATTCAAGATGGTATTGCGAATTTTGAGTGTTTAAAATTTTTAATCACTCGTTGCTAGGAAACCCGTGTTTAATGAAACCTTGTAACTAAAGAACCGTTTTACGAATTCAAAACTGACAACATCAATTTTACGCACTATCATAGATAAACAAATTTTAATAGAACTGTCAAATATGTTAATAAAATTAAAGGTTATAACTCAATTATTTATTTTGAATATTATGGATTTAAACAGAAGAAGATTATGAATAAAAAAATAGTATACATTCCTCGGGAGTTCTATTACAGCGTCACGCTGTATCTGACCTCGAGGCTTCGGCTCTCGGTAATCTGCACAAACCCTCGGCTATAATGAAACATCTCCCACTTCCGATTGTACTATACTATTTCCCACTTCCGTAAATAGGCTAATAGGACGTTGTTTGTAGTGATGTATGTCTCTTTTACCGTCAGGGTATCGGTTTCTTTAACGACGGGATGTAAGTAAATCCAAAATGCATTACATCCCTACGCAGATGACTTACTTTCCTCTTTGTGAAATACCAGCATTAGATGTTTTAAACTTTTGTCAGATATGCTTCAATTTAATTTCTTTCGAAATTATCCTCATTTCACAAATATTTTTATTTAAAGACTACCATCGACGTATCAAATGTGACAGATGACAGCGTTTTTCTTCTTGAAATTTCTACAGAATACTAAGATCCTTTATTTCAAAATGTATCAATAGTCAATGCTATTCCTTGACATTTCTGACAGTAAATATAAATAACTATAAAATTTATTCTATAACTAATATTTTTTGTACTATTTAAACAACAAAAAAAATTTTTAAAGTTAAATATATTGTATTGCAATGTTAGTTATTATTTTTAATTTTTTTTATTTGTATAACGTTGAAATTAATTTTAGAAAAAGAACATAAAATAACAATAATTTCTATCTTATGTATGTAATTACATGGTACTAAAGAAAATATACCTTTAAAACCCCCAAAAGCGCATAATTGGAATCACAATTTCAACTGAAAAATTTATAAAATTATATAATATTTTATGGAAAATTATTATTGCAAAATATTTTCAGAAGCTCGTAATCTTTTTTCTACAATACCAATAACCAGTGTTTCTCATTTATCATGTTTAAAAGGTTTAAAAATTAGCTCAGAAATTCATTTAGAATTACTTTTTGAAATTTCTAAAAAAATAATTTTACTAATCAAATAATTGAGTCGGCGTATAAATTTAATATCGAATATTAAAAAAACTTATGTATTGTAGTGGTCGCCAAAGTAATATTGTTGTATTTACGCGACAACTTTGCTGAATTGAACAGAGAAGTCTGTTCAATGATTACGTATGTTCAAGCGCCGAGCGACCGATGATTGCTGATGCTGAGTTTTCAATTCCTTTTGAGCCACCGATTCCAATATAGTTTATCTATTTACCGCTAGGTCTACTCAAAGCGCCACTTCCTTACATTTCACAAAAATACTTACTGAATTTGTTTTAATTACGAATATCTTCTATATTAAACAATAAATATTTACAATATTTATCTAAGAGATAGAGAAATGTATACAGTACGTCATACTAAACAAATTTTAGGAATAGAACTTCACACACTTAAGAAAAAAAATAAAATTATACATTTTATTTTTTTTAAGTATGTTCCCAAAGATCAATTTTCGATTTTTTTTTATATGATATGTATAATAATATTCTTCAAAACATATTAAAGTATGAACAAAATTGTAGGTTTAGTATAGAAGAAAAACATTAAAATGTATGAAAAAAGTAGGTTTTTTGGATTTTTAAAATTGTTCTCGAAGATCATTTTTTTTAATTTTCACATATTTTATTCCCTATATTGTTATAAATATTTCATGCAAATTTAATCAAAATTGTAGGTTTTGAACTGGAGATATATTGAAAATAATATTTAAAATATTTTTTTGGCTGTATAAATAAATATAAATATTACTGCAACTATTTTATTTTGATGACAAATTGTTTCCTTTTTATTCGTGTATGCAAAGAAATCATATTACATCACACAATTTTAAATAAAAAATTAAAAACCTCTTTAGTAATTTTGAATTTCGCGCGCTGGGGTATCATTTCACCTCAGTGAACTCTATACTAACCGTACCTGCAAAGGCCTCGCAATGAAAACCCACTGAGGCAAAAAAATTATGTAGGCAACCCGCAGTTGAGTAGTATTCTCCTCTCTTTCTACCTCATTGATTATAAACTGCTTGATATTGATTTTAAATTGTATAATACTTAAAAATTAGTTATTTATAGGTAACGTAGACGCGTTTGAAATGTGAAGGTTTAATTTATTGTATTAACAGTATATTTAATGATTAAGAACACAATTTAATGTTAATAAATAAAATATGTTGAAATAAAAGATATTAATTATTTATTACATAAAGTACACAATAATATAATACAAGGCAAATTTTATCCTTTAACAATTTTTAAATAATATTAGCTTCGTCATTTTTTGGCGTACCCGTGCTTGAAGATTTTCAGAATTTCACAAGACCTCCTGATTTTATTGATAAATTTTTATTTTGCACGAATTTTTTTTTCTTAACAACAAACACGAAAGCAAACTGCATGGTAAATCCCGACTCCGAATAAGGAGGGGTTTTACCTAATGTCAGTTTGCTTGAGTGATTTTGCTTAAAAGCAAAAAAAATGAGTGCTTAAAAATAAAAGTTTATCTGAGAAAGTCTGAGAGGTCGTGTGGCCTTTGGTGAGATAAATTCCAAAAAAATTAAACTTGACACATTAATTGTCACACTGACAGTTATAAACAATAACAACTGTTTATTTACTTTGTAGCGGAAAATTATCGGGGTAACGGGGTTTTATCAGTATAATACTGTTCCCATTGGTTGAATTTTCAAGTGTTTTGCATTTAAAATTTAACAAATTTGCATGTTGATGTATTCTACATTTTAAGAAAGTATCAACAATATTATTGGAAATCAGAAATAAATAAAAATAATCAAGAAAGTATTGTTTCAATCATTTTCTTCATTATTTCCCAAATTATTGTTTTAAAACCATAAATTATTGTAGGTTAGGTACTTACGTATGAAAAGATATTTAATTTCTAGAATCATATAAATTATTGCAACCGTATGCAACACAGTTTATAACCATTTTCTAACAAAATAACAATAAACGTTATAAATTGCACATACACATACATCAATTCTCGATATATGAATAATAAGTGATAGAGACATAAATACTACACACTATTTCTGTCCTTGTTCGTTGCGCCTGCCTCACTGGCTCTCATTTACGCCGCATCGACGAGGCCGTTCCAGGTACGGTTAGTATAGAGTAGGGCTGTCAAAAGTATTCGGTTAACCGGTTAACCGGTTAATCGGTTAACCGGAAACCGGTTTTTCAATAATGAAATATTTTAACCGGCTTATAGCCGGTTTTTTAACCGGTCAATAGCCGGTTTTTAACCGGCTTATAGACGGTTTTTTAACCGGTCAATAGCCGGTTTTTAACCGGCCAATAGCCGGTTTTTAACCGGCCAATAGCCGGTTTTTAACCGGTTAGTAGCCGGTTTATAGCCGGTTTTTAATCGGTTTCTAACCGGTTCATAGCACTCTTTTTTTTAAAAAAAATTAACTATAACCTAACGTCTAAATAGCTCTTGACAAAATGCCATATATCAAAATAAATAAATTTCAAATGCTTATTGAAACTGTCAATGTTACCAACCTTAATTTGTTATTATTTCTTTTAATAATATTTTTGAAATAAAAGTAAATTACATTGAAATAGGAAATAATTCATTAGTCACGTGATATGTTTTCCGCCAATCAACATTCAGAATTTCCATAGTTACATGTCTATCACAGCGATGATAAAAAACAAAGAATATCACCTTATTTCTATTCGTTACTAACTGCTATGGCATTTTTACAACATTGACAGTTAATTTTAATAAAAATTCATTATATTCTCTCATTAAATATAAGCTCGTGATATTAATAATGAAGAAAGGGGTGAAAGGACCAAGCGTTGAATGGTTTATAGATGAAAACAAAAGGCATAAATGGTCCACGTGTATTGTAAAATTCTTTATTCACAATCATTATAGTAATATACCGATTCCTAACCTTTTGGAGGTTGGGAAATACGTCATTCTTAACTTTAATGACATTCTCTTAGGTTGGAAATAACAGATTTTACCTCTTGGGTTGGAAACGTTTATGTAGAGGTTGCCTAGCAACATTGTCATAGATCCTTATAATAAAGTAAGTTAAAACAAATTTTAAGAGAGCTGTCAAAAAATATTAATAAAATTAAAGGTTAAAACTCATTGATTTATTTTGAAAATTATTGATTTAAAATGAGGATGATTGTGAATAAAATAAGATGCATAACCTCGGTGGGAGTTTCATTACAGCCTCGCGCTTTATACATAAGCCCTCGGATGTAATGAAACATTTCCCACCTCGGATGTAATATACTATTATTACGGACGCTTCGGGCTTAGGGAAAGCCCATCTTCAGCAATCGTTGAATATACAGTAATAATTAAAATTTATGACAAAATTTTTTTAAAGTTGTATTAGACGCGATGATCTATATGAACAACATAGAAAACAATTTTAAATACAGCATTTCAACAACCTTCCGAATCAATACGGAGTTGGTGAAACATGAATAATAATCGAAGATATTGCTCGCATACCATATACCGGGAGTTTATTTTATCAGTAAACATAGGGTATATCATTGCCATAGTTACGATATGAATGTTTGACAGCAATGTATTGAAGCGTTTATTTTATGAGTAAACATAGGCGTTTAACATGGGAACCAGTTTTTTGTAAATTCAAAGTGTCCGGCTAAAAATCTAGCCATGCTATTGAACATGATAATAGTACATTACATCTTGTACATCATTTCATATTAATTACGTTAATAATATTGCAATAAATTACAAAAATTGTCAAATAAATAATTGTTTCACTTTTTTATTATGCAATATGAAAATATTTACAAATGTCTCCGTGGCGCAGTGGTCGTAACAGTAGCGTCAGCGTCTAAAATTTTTGGTTGGGGTTCGATTCCCCATTGGGGTAATTATTTTATTTTTTTTACATAAAAATTGTTGAACTTTTAAAAATCAGTTTATATTTCCATATTACAATCATTTAAAAATAATAATAACACTGTAACAAATAAAGAGAAATTAATTGAGAATAATTGATTACAATAATCAAAATATTGATGTAATAACAATGCATTGTATTTTTACTTCCTTGTACGAAGTAAAGGAAGTATTGTAATCGCGAAAAATTTCGGTTTCCAGATTTCAACGGAAATATCCATTTTGAGCATCCCTGAATCCATTTTGACTAATTTCGGCGTGACGTCTGTACGTACGTATGTACGTACGTATCTCGCATAACTGAAAAACGGGAAGCCGTAGAAAGTTAAAATTTTGTATTTAGGACTGTTATAACATCTAGTTGTGCACCTCCCTTTTTGGTCATTACATAACTTTCGGAAGTGGTACTTTACTTGAAGCCTATAATAGATGTTAATGAAAAATTATATTAAAATATAACCCAAAACTTTTCAAATTTGGTATATAAGACTCTTATATCAATAGGAATAATATATTAGATTTTAGTTAAAATGGTCTAACCGGAAGTGGTACTTTACTTGAAGCCTATAATAGATTTTAATGAAAAACTATATTAAAATATAATCCAAAACTTTTCAAATTTGGTATATAAGACTCTTATATCAATGGGAATAATATATTAGATTTTAGTTAAAATGGTCTAACCGGAAGTGGTACTTTACTTGAAGCCTATAATAGATTTTAATGAAAAACTATTTTAAAATATAAACAAAAACTTCTCAAATTTGGTATTTTATACTTTTATATTAATAGAAATAACATAATAGATTTTGGTTTAAATAGTCTAACCGGAAGTGATACTTTACTTGAAGCTGTTATCAGTTTTTCTAAAAAAAAAAATGGTGTTATTTTGAATTTAACAATAAATGCTTTTAGAAAATTGAATTCTCCGTCGAAAATATCAAGTATGATTAAATTAGCTCTTTGTATAAGCGAGATATGTAAATTTTACAAATATGTACTTTTTGGTTTCTGTAATTAAGTTTGCTATGAATTAAGACAAAAAATAACAAAAAAATAAAGAATTTAATGTCAATGTCAAATTATGTCCAATACGTGCAATTTAATGATTGGGTCTGTAATAATACATATTTTAATTATTAATAAAATATGTATAGTGTAACGCTAGGCGTACAAGGAAGTCATGTGTTGTCCACATCAGATATTTTTTTATAAATACAGTAAAAACATAATACCTACACAAATTTATTATATTTCAGTTATTTTTATTAATATCGAAATGAAATACAATGCATTGTTATTGCATCAATATTTTGATTATTGTAATCAATTATTCTCAATCATTTTCTCTTTATTTATTACAATGTTATTATTATTTTTAAATGATTTTAATATGGAATTATAAACTGATTTTTAAAAGTTCAACAATTTATATGTAAAAAAAATAAAATAATTACCTCAATGGGGAATCGAACCCCAACCAAAAATTTCAGACGCTACTGTTATGACCACTGCGCTACGGAGACATTTGTAAATATTTTCATATTGCCTAATAAAAAACTGAAACAATTATTTATTTGACAATTTTTGTAATTTATTGCAATTTTTATAATATTATTAACGTAATTAATATTAAATTATATACAAGATGTAATGTACTATTATCATGTTCAATAGCATGGCTTGATTTTTGCCGAACACTTTGTATTTACAAAAAACTGGTTCCCATGTTAAACGCCTATGTTTACTCATAAAATAAACGCTTCAATACATTGCTGTCAAACATTCATACCGTAACTATGGCAATGATATACCCTATGTTTACTGATAAAATAAACTCCCGGTATACGTATATCATATACCATTGCTAAACAATAAATTGTCAAGATTTTAGTGCACACAGGGAAACTTTGCAAAGTTTACCGAAATTTCCCAAAGAAGAAGTACGATGTTTCCTAAAAGATAACGGCGCCCTTAAAACTCGATACGTTTTGAGGAAACTTTTGAACATGCACCAAATTAAAGGTTATAAACCGGTTTTCTGACCGGTTAAAAACATGTTTTCCGACCGGTTAAAAACCGGTTTTTTGACCGGCTAAAAACCGGTATTTTGACCGGCTAAAAACCTGTTTTTCTGACCGGTTAAAAATCGGCCGGTTATTGACTTAAAACCGGTTATTCGGTTTTTCGGTTAACCGGTCTGTAAACTGACGGTTAACCGGTTAGCAATTTCAGCAGATTTTGACAGCCCTAGTATAGAGTTCACTGTTTCACCTTAAGTCAGATTACAATCAATCAAAGATTACACCCCAATATCAAATTATTCACTGCTTCGTAATTTTGATGGTAGTTCTGTATTCACATTTGTGGTTAAGGTTCAAGGTCGTTGTTGTCAATCTGTTTGTTGTAAAGTTCAATCGATGACACTAATGTATTTTGTGTTTGTAGTTATTTGATGATCTTTGTAAATTAAAATATCTGATGTGGACACCACATGACTTCCTTGTACGTCTGTTACACTATACATATTTTGTTAATAATTAAAATATGTATAATAACAGACCCAATCATAAAATTGCACGTATTTGACATAATTTGACATTGACATTAAATTCTTTATATTTTTGTTATTTCTTGTCCTAATTCATAGCAAACTTAATTACAGAAACCAAAAAGTACATAATGTTTAAATTTACATATCTCGCTTATACAAAGAACTAATTTAATCATACTTGAAGTTTTCGACGCAAAATTCAATTCTCTAAAACTTTTATTTGAAGCATTTATTGATAAATTTAAAATAGCACTATTTTTTTCAAGAAAAAATAATAATAGCTTCAAGTAAAGTATCACTTCCGGTTAGACTATTTTAACCAAAGTCTATTATGTTATTTCCATTGATATAAAAGTATTATATACCAAATTTGAAAAGTTTTGGATTATATTTTAATATAGTTTTCCATTAAAATCTATTATAGGTTTCAAGTAAAGTACCACTTCCTGGTATACCATTTTAACTAAAATCTATTATGTTATTCCCATTGATATAAAAGTATTATATACCAAATTTGAAAAGTTTTGGATTATATTTTAATGTAGTTTTTCATTAAAATCTACTATAGGCTTCAAGTAAAGTACCACTTCTGGGTAGACCATTTTTACTAAAATATATTATGTTATTCCCATTGATATAGAAGTCTTATATACCAATTTTGAAAAGTTTTGGATTATATTTTAATATAGTTTTCCATTAAAATCTATTATGGGCTTCAAGTAAAGTACCACTTCTGAAAGTTATGCAATGACCAAAAAGGGATTTGCACAACTAGATGTTATAACAGTCCTAAATACAAAATTTTAACTTTCTACGGCTTCCCGTTTTTCAGTTATGCGAGATACGTACGTACGTACGTACAGACGTCACGACGAAATTAGTCAAAATGGATTCAGGGATGGTCAAAATGGATATTTCCGTTGAAATCTGGAAACCGAATTTTTCGCGATTACAATACTTCCTTTACTTCGTACAAGGAAGTAAAAATTGACTCCACGCTGATCTGGTTGAAAAATATGTTTATGAAAATGACTATAAATTTTGACACAAAAATGTATAAAAATTCATTGTTAATCACATTCTACTGTTTGTTAAGTGCCAAAAACAATTTTTTTGTAAAATATTTATTGTATAATTTCATATTAGGTATAGTATCTTTCGAAAAAGTTTTCTCTTTTTCCATTACCTTGGGTAGGCGAACAAATTTTCAAAAGATACTTCAACAGCACATGGTACCACGACCCATAGAACTAAATTTCATATTATAATTAGACCTAAAAGTGGCTATAACCATGGCCGAAACGTCGTCTCCATTATAACAAAAATTATTTAATAAAGAAATTATCGTCGATCTCTTTGTCAATGCTCGTAGAACTCCTTTTTTTGCATCCACGTTTAATGCATAAATCACCGTTAACGTTATAGTTTCTTGGTTTACTTTCACCTCTAAAGTTAGAATTCTTTCATTTATATAATTTATTTGTCTTACATATTCCATATTTTCATATTTAATTGAAATTACCGCTCCTGCCTGTGTATTTTCTTCTATTTTAACCCCCTGATCAGTGTATCCAGTATCCATTATTTAATTCTACTAGTCCTTTTGTTTTCTTTTTTATTGTGATCCATATGTAATCTAAATTCAAATTTTTTATTTCCTCTACTATATCATTTTCCTCATCTTCCATCCCTCTAATATTCCATCTGCCTAGCTTTAAGCTTGTATTTACTCCGTTATATTCTAAAATCTTATACTTCTTGCACCAACATTTTTTGTCCTATTACTAGGTTTGTCTTTTTTTATTCATAACCTTATACCTAGCCATTTTTGTCTTTCTATTGGGTCCCCTATCCCTAATCTGCATCATTAACCGTTTTTGGATTTTTTCCTTTTTATCCTACTGTTACTTTTTTACCTTTTACTCTTTCCACCTTTTCCTTTTTTCTTAATCCAGCTAGTGTTCTTCTCTCGTTATTTGTGAGGTTATGTAAATTTTATGATCTTTACCGAAATCTGCGATAGAGCAGATTGTGGCACACTCAGAAATGGGTAATATGCCGTGATGATATATTTTATTTATATTTAAATTCCATTTGTTTTTCATTACTGCTTGCTTTTCATTCCAGCCCTTCATTTCTAATAGTAGTATTTTTTAATTTTTAGTACTTCTTTGTGAGTGTAACAGATTGGATTTCTACATTTACCTGCATTCACTCTTTAAATAAATTTTCAACTTCCTTCTTCTGGTCTTGATGTACTTTAAAACCTGTTATTATTATGTTCTTTATCTTTTCTTTATCCCAAATCTAATTTTTTACTTCCTTGTACGAAGTAAAGGTAGTATTGTAATCGCGAAAAATTTCGGTTTCCAGATTTCAACGGAAATATCCATTTTGACCATCCCTGAATCCATTTTGACAAATTTCGTCGTGACGTCTGTACGTACGTATCTTGCATAACTGAAAAACGGGAAGCCGTAGAAAATAAAAATTTTGTATTTAGGACTGTTATAACATCTAGATGTGCACCTCCCTTTTTGGTCATTACATTACTTTTGGAAGTGGTACTTTACTTGAAGCCTATAATAGATTTTAATGAAAAACTATATTAAAATATAATCCAAAACTTTTCTAATTTGGTATATAAGACTTCTATATCATTGGGAATAACATAATAGATTTTAGTTATAATGGTCTACCCGGAAGTGGTACTTTACTTGAAGCCTATAATAGATTTTAATGAAAAACTATATTATAATATAATCCGAAACTTTTCAAATTTGGTATATAATACTTTTATATCAATAGAAATAACATAATAAATTTTGGTTAAAATAGTATAACCGGAAGTGATACTTTAAATGAAGCTGTTATCCGTTTTTCTTGAAAAAAATGATGTTATTTTGATTTTAGAAATAAATGCTTCAAATAAAAGTAGAGAATTGAATTCTGCGTCAAAAAAATCAAGTATGATTAAATTAGCTCTTTGTATAAGCGAGATATGTAAATTTAAAAATCATGTACTTTTTGGTTTCTGTAATTAAGTTTGCTATGAATTAGGACAAATAATAACAAAAAAATTAAAATTTTAATGTCAATGTTAAGGTTAACCTAGCCTAACTCAACATTACGTTACCTAGCATTTCCTCTGTCCCAAGTACGTGGAATGTCCCAAGTACGTCTGTTATAATACATATTTTAATTATTAACGAAATATGTATAGTGTATCAGACGTACAAGGGAGTCATGTGGTGTCCACTTCAGATATTTTGTTCTGGTTTTTCGATCCTGTTCGTTAGTTACTGGTATTCTTTTTGCAATTCATTTTCCTTTTTCTTTATTTCCTCACTGTTTATTCTTTTCCATTATGTGTTTTGTCAACATTTCTTTTATCTTTTCATTATCCTCCGTATTTTTCTGTATCAAGCCTTTCAGTTCTACAAAGATTTTCTCTGTTTCCATTCTTCCTGCTTTAGAGTATACTATTTTCTTTTTCTTTTTCAGGTAATCATTGGGTAGTTTTACTTTTTTTAAAAATTCTCCTTCTGGTAGCAAAACATTTGATATTCACTGGTTTTCTTTACCGATAACTAAACACAAACATGTTTGTGCTGGGTGTTTGCTGTGCTCACAGCTGTTTGACACTGATTCACTGTCACCAACTTTTTTTTATTAAACATATCATTCGTATGGGTTAACTTAACGCGTTTCAAATACCCTTCACCTATTTCATTTCACCCCCTTTTAATGTTGTTTCACTAAGTTTTTGATATTTAAAACCGACAAAATGCTGACTTTTCGAATTTTTAAATTCCTTAACACTCAACGCACTATAACCACAGATTATCTATGCTACCGTTACAGTAGTATAGGTAATCTCTGCTATTACTGTCTCCAGTGGCACTCAAAAAAATTTAAATTATATAATATACTAAATTTAAGAAGTTTTGGATCATATTTTAATATGCTTTCAGGAAAATCTGTTTAGAGCTTCCAGTAAAGTACCACTTCCTGTTTATCAATTTTAGATAAAATCCAATATATCATTCTCATTAATACAAAAGTCATAAATGCCAAATTTGAAAGTACAAAAATATTCGTGTTCAGTGGGTTAGGTTAGTTTTAAGGTATAACTAAAGTAACAAGTGTTTTTACCTTTACAAAAATATTCGTGTTGAATGGATTAAGTTAATCTCATTCATTTATAACTTTAACGTAGGTACATTTTTCCTATGGCTGTGCACATATACAGGCTGTTCCATTTAAGTGTGCCACCATTGCTATCTCGAGAACTATAAGAGCTACGAGGTTGGTTAAATTAGCAAAGAACCACCATTTTACAAGACTATAACAATGAGCAAAAAAAAAATTTCGACCAGTGATTCTCAAAATACGGGACACAACTTTCTTATTTTAAATGGGAACTTTTTTTTAGATTATTCGATAGAGTATTTTTTTCTGAATTCAACGGTATAAACATATCATATACCAACATAACAAAATAACTGAGAAAAATGCATGTTAAATTTATATGTATTTTATTTATATCTGCTGAAACAAGAGTGCTATGGATAGAAAACAATTGAAAAACAAGCAAATCAAACAATGGTGTAACTACAATAATATTAAAATTAATAAATATTAAATTATAAAAATTGTTCAAAATTTCTCCCATTCTGATTAATGCATAATTGAACTCTTTTAAATAAACTATGTTTAACTTTTCTTACTGTTCTCCTGTCAATGTTAGTGATGACATCTTCAATATTATTTCTTAAACTTTCAACATCGGAAAGTACTGTAGCCTAAACTTTGTCTTTTAGATAGCCCCATAAAAAGAAATCCAATGGGCTTAAGTCAGGGGTTCTTGCGAGCCACGCAATTGGACCATTGGTACCAATCCATTGATTTGGGGAATAATTATTTAAATACTCGGCTACTTGATGAGAGTTGTGAGCTGGTGCTCCATCTTGTTGGAAATATACGTCTCGCAATACTAATAACGGCAAATCATCCAAAGTATTGTCTACCATGTCCCTGAGAAATTCTAAATATCGAGCGCCAGTAAGCGTACCCTCGTACATATAACAGTAAACGCGATTGTTTAAAATGGCACACCATACATTAACACTAAATTTTTCTTGAAAACCTGTATCTCTTGTTATAACAGAGTTGACGCGACTCCAATAATGTGTATTGTGCCTGTTGAACATTCCATTATTTGAAAAATTGGCTTCGTCAGTCCAAATTATTTTCTTTAAAATTTCATATCCCTCATTAAGTAATAAATAGCAAAATTCTAATCTTTGCTCATGGTCACCAAGATGATTGTAAAAAACTACTTATGGTATTTATATATGGTTTATACTTATGTTTTTTTAAATAGCGATGCACTGTGGCCACACCTACATTGCATTCGGCAGCAACCATTCTTATAGAGGCTGTTAGATTTGCTTCAAAATATGCCAAAATGACTATTTTAATATTATTTACAACACGCACTCGCTTACAATTGAATGCCTGAGTATTCGCCCGAAGTCTTGTTTCTAGTTTCCTGAAAAATCGTCGTCCGGGTACTTCTCTATCAGGATACCGTTCTCTGTACATGTTAACTGCATCCCGATCATTTTTATGACACAAAATGTACACTTCGACCATGTCAACTTCTTCATCGTGAGTAAAATTATTCATTTTCTTCTTAAAACTGACAGTTTAAGAACATAAAATTTAACAACAAATAATGAAATAATGTTAGACTGAACAATATGTCCAATTATTTTCTATCTATAGCACTTTTTTTCAGCCAGATATAAATGAAATACACATAAATTTAACATGCATTTTTCTCAGTTATTTTGTTATATTAGTATATGATATTTTATATCGTTGAATTCAGAAAAAAATACTCCATCGAATAACCTAAAAAAAAATGTTCCCATTTAAAATAAGAAAGTTGTGTCCAGTATTTTGAGAACCACTGGTCGAAAAAAAATTATTTATCCATTATAAGAGTCTTGTAAAATGGTGGTTCTTAGCTAATTTAACCAACCTCGTAGCTCTTATAGTTCTCGAGATATCAATGGTGGCACACTTAAATGGAACACCTGTAGACTAGCCATATTCATGTTTCCTGTTGATGTAACAATAACTAATAACTTACAAGTTAGGACATTGTCATAATTTCAATTAGCTTGAGTTTTTTTTTATTTATTTATTTTTGGCTGTCTAATAATATAACTGGATAAATAATTGAAATAAAATATTTCGAAAATATTTATTAATACATATATTTATAAAAATTACTGGCTTAATTACTGTTTAAGAATAATAAAATTTTAATGTATTATTTACTGGTTTTTGACAAATTGGACATCTGCCACTTATATCATTTACACAGTGTTCACATGTACAGATATGTCCACAAGGAATGCACATTTGAGTCCGATCATTTTCCAAGCATATGGCACATTTGTCCTTAAAAAAATTGTATTATTACTATTTAATTTGCATTTTTAAATTTACAAATATCTTTATAATAGTTCTACATACCTCATTTGTTGAAGGTGGAGGAACATTTGATTGTTGTTGCGCCAAATCTGAAATATAAGTTTTTTTTAAAAAAAGAAACGATGTCAATGTCGATATCAATATTTCAATATCAAATATAATGGCAAAGAATCTTTTGCAATTTTAACAATCCGAATTCTAATTCAATCAAAGCCAATTATTTAACACAAAATTATGTATTTTCTGACGCAATCTTCACAACAGATGTGTCTGTCGCTTAACTAGAAAACACTTTTCCCATTAAAAATCATACTAGTGATGTGTTAAATTCATAATTTTTTTTTACTTATTATACTTTATGTCGTTTAAGATTGCAATGGTGGGCGGAACTTGAAGAGATCAGTTTACGGAGCAAAATTTTTAGGGTAAATACAAATCAAGTGTTATTTTTGGATTAATTTGGATATGGAATATATTCAATATCATTAATTTGAAGACCATTTCGATAAGACATGCGAAACTGTATAAAATATTTTTTACAGATATTAAAATTTTATCTGTCTTTTGTAATTCCATTAACTTTTTACGTTATTTGCAATTATATTTATATTAAAATTAATTATTTCACATACATTAAATTTTGGTGGCTTCATTTATTATACACTTGCATTTAAAAAAGTTTCTATATTTACACAATGTTGAACAGTTCGTAACTGTCCCACGTTTGCACTATTCCACGCTAAATTTTAACTTACTCTCTATAGATACTTTGTTATTAGTAGTTTTTTACAAAAGTTCGAAAATATTTTAAGAAATAACACAAACTTATGTTTTTAAAAAGGGACTCATATTTTATTTTTTTTAAAGTAATTTATTTTTACTATTTTCGTTGATATAAAAGTTATTCAGTTGATTTCACCATTAATCCGCTGATTAATGATTAAATTATAAAAGAATCAACACTTTTTCTACTTCACCAGCTTGATTTCTTAATCAAAGAATCATCAACAAATTCACAGTTTTACTTTGGCTTTGTAAATTGTGATGTAATTTTTTTCGTGGGTGTAATACAGCGATGATATATATATATATATAGGGTGTCCCAGATTTAAACGGCATAACTTGAACCATGAATTAAACACGTAAAAATAAGGTGACAAGTTCATTTGTCCGTAAATGCTTTGATTCAGAGATATTCATGTTTTTCTGATTGAGCAGCGCTACCTTAAAAATCAATTTTATAGCGAGATATCAAATATCTTATTAAGTTATGACATAACAATTAAATTAATTATAAGTAAATGATTGGGCTATTACCTAATTTTGATACAAAATTTAGTTTGCTTGCCTAAGGTCAGGGCAAAATTGAAAATTATCCATGAATTCAAACATATTTATTATTAATGTACAATAAAATAATAACGATTTTTTATAACATTTGTTCAAAATGTTCACCTGTAGCAAGCAAACAGGCACGACAACGATCTGTCACTGCATTGGTCTCAGCGTGACATTGCTCGGGAGATATGATTTCGCAAACTTGAATAATTTTTCTGCGTAGAGTATCCAAATTATTTATTGATTCATCATAAACTCCTTCTTTATGACACCCCAAGCAAAGAAATCTAAAGATGTTATATCGGACGAACGGGCTGGCCGTGGTATAGGTCCTCTGCGACCAATTCACCGTTGTGGATAGTGTAAATTTAACCACTCTCTTGGTTGTCTCCCATAATGTGCAGGGCAGCCATCTAACTGCAGCCAACAGTTTTTTCTTATTGCTAATATAACTTCTTCCATTAAATCATTCAAATCATTATTTAGAAAATTGCAGTACCTCTCTGAATTTAAACGATGTGGCAAAAAGGAAGGGCCTATTAAATTATTTTCAATAATACCTAGCCAAACATTACATTGAAATTCATAGTGGAAATTTTTATCTTTAATTGCATGAGGATTTTCATGTAACCAAATGCAAACTAAATTTTACATCAAAATTAGGTAAAAGCCGAATCATTTACTTATAATTAATTTAATTGGTATGTCATAACTTAATAAGATATTTGATATCTCGTTATAAAGTTGATTTTTAAGGTAGCGCTGCTTCAATAAGAAAAACATGAATATCTCTGAAACAAAGCATTTACGGACATTTGTTCAAATGAACTTGTCACCTTATTTTTACATGTTTAATCCATGGTTCAAGTTATGCAGTTTAAATCTGGGACACCCTATATATATATATATATATATATATATATATATATATATATATATATGATGCGTTCAATTTACGTTTCTATAACTGTTGTTCTGTATTTTGTAAAATAATCCATAAATGATTGACACAGATAAAACAGTCATCTGCTCGCTAATCATCGTCATACTAATGTTCATGCTACAAGCAATTGTGTTTTTAATTAATATAAATAACTATTTAGAAATTAGACTGATTCTGATTTGATAAAAAAAAGTGTTTTTAAACATAAAGGTATATTAGGGAATAAGAAAATTAATGTGGTTTTAAACAACGATAAAGGAGAAGAATGATGCAATGTAACAAATTAATACAACAGCCAGAATCCGGACATTGGCCTTGTACATATCTATAAATGTTAAAACTAGAATGAAAAAATGCTTGATTCATAAAAAATGACTAATTTGTTGATCCCTGATTTTGTTTAGGTCAGGATGCGGCAAAATAACCTCTCTAGTTTTAATAAGGCCTTGTGGCCTATACGGAGGTCGTAAAAGCATAAGGTGTCTATAATGGTAGGTAGATGAGAAATTTCTATAACAAAAATTCTAATCGTAAACATAATACATAATATGGAGAAGCGAACAGCACGATCTTGCTGTGAAAGCCTACATCTGCCAAACCGTGTCAGTAGCCGCCGTCCAGTTCTAGGTTCTGAATTCCGCAACAAAAATTGAATACGTGGTACGAAAAAAAGTTGAGGGAAAGAGCGTCTGTAAACAAGAAGAGACGTGGACAACCACGGTCGGCACAAAAATTAGAAAACTTCAACGAAGGAAAACCGGGGATTTATCATCAATTCTAAGCAGTATGTAAACAAACTCCAGAATTTTTTTAGCCCCCAACATGTAACTCTTACAAATATCTTCAAAAAAGTAAAAAAAAAAATCATAGAAAATAATGTCATCTAAAATTTTAAAGGGAAAAAAATTTAAACCACAATAAGTATTCTTCTAAGTAAAAATCAAATATAAATTCCCTTTAAAAATGTCGTCTCAAAATTTTAACGATTTTCTTATTTTCGGACGCTAAAAAAAAGGATAACAAATATTAAAATTTCTTCTTTGAAACATTTTTATTTATTATTGAAAGTAAAGAAGTTATTGGAAAAAGAACAAGTCCAGCAAATCAATTTTTCGTCACCAGAGATGGTCTCCTAAATCATAATCTCTTATATTTCCGAGATTCCATTGGCGGCAATCGAAATCCGGACGTGTGTATTAATGTAATTAGCCCCCTTACTCTGTGGGACATGGAACGGAAATTTCAATTGTAATATTAGAATTTTTTATTGGCAATAAGGTAGTAAGTTTGAGATCGCTTTGTAAGAGTGGTATTTTTGGTGAGTAGTTCTTTATTGCGTGATTCAGAATCCGGCTTCGCGCTTATTGTTAGCAATTGTTTGTAAAAAATGATACAAATATTTTATAATTTAAAATTTATTCGTCACTCACCTTGATTTTGTTGCAGAAGTCCTTCAATTTCTTGGTGAAGGTTTGTAATCTCTTGCAGTTGTTCGTTCTTTAAAAGTAAATATGTCTCTTCATGTTGCTTAAACTCGTCATGTAGGAAACAAATAGTCTGTTGATGTTGTTGATTCTCATTTTGCAAAAAACGTATGGTTTCATATTGTTCCTGGAGTTGAGTTTTTTGTGAATTTATTATTTTTTTTTCTTGTTCTTGTTGCGCGAGAAGTACAGTAGCAGTTTCTATGTGTTTCTGAAGTCTATCTTTCAAATTAGAGATAATTACTTTTTCTTTCTCTTGTTCGCTCTGTAAAAATGAAATTGTGTCCTCTTGCTTTTGAAGACGATCTTGTAGCGAATTGATGGTTTGTTCATGCTGTTGTTGTTCAACTAGTAAGGAGTTCATAGTTTTTTTGTCTTGCTTGAAACCCTCTTTCAATGAACTATTGGCCTCTTCTACTTTCTGAAGCTGATTTTGTAATGAACAAATTGTTTGATCTTTCTCCTGCTGTATATTTAAATAAGAACGAATAATTTCTCCTTTTTGTTCGTCAAGTGAACAATTATTCTGTTCTTGTTGTTGCAATTGATTTTTCAATGAAATTATTGTTTGTTCTACTTTTTGTTGATGATTCAATATAGTTTCCTGTTGCTTTTCGAGTTCATTCTTTAGTGCAGAATTAGTCTGCTCCTCCATTTGAAGATGATCTTTGAGAGAACAGATTGTTTCTCTTTGTTTATTGAGTTCATCTTTTAATGAGGAAATAATTTGATTTCTGTGTTGTAGGTTTAGTAATGAGTATGTTGTTTCTTCTGTTTGGTGATTTTGCGGAGTACCATTGTGTTCATTTTGTTCATGTTGGTTCTGCGGACAATAATTTGTATTCTTTCGTTGTTCATGTTGACTTTGAAGTAGACGAATTATTTCTTCTTGCTGGTTTAGCTGGTTCCGTAGTGAATTAACATGTTTGTTCATCTAAATGAAATAAATGAAAGGAACTAATATTTTCAGATTAATTGAATTGGCAGCCGAATTCACCATTAATCTATTGATTGATGATTTACTGATTGCGCAGTCAAATTGATCCGTAGATCAACGTTTGTTTTAATTCAGCAAATTGATTTCTGAATTAAGTAATCACAACCATATTGTATTATCAATAATTATTATATGTCTGCCAGCCACCATTTTGGCAACAAGCCCTGCGCCATCTACATTAAATTAATTTCCAAGTAGCTATTATCGAATATTGATATATAATTTTTTATGGGATAGCATGGCCGTGTGCGTATAGTGTCTGGTTGCCAATGTGGTGACCTGGGTTCGATCCCGGCCAGTGGAGACTTTTAATCGCACAAAAGTGATCCCCGTGATGCACTCTCCACACCAGCTATGAATTCCCGTGAGCCCGTGAGGTGATGCCTGGTAAGCACCCAGCATGTGTTGAAAGTATAGTTTGTAGGAAGTGTGTTTACATATCAAGGGTTTCGTAACAATGGGACGTATCAGCATTTTGTACAAAAATGGGATTTTTTTACACGACTTTGAAATAATCATGTTTTTGTCATAACAATTTACTGAAAATAACTAATTCGTACTTACGTTCCTTTTCTATAAAACCCTCAATATTTATATAATAAGTACTTACAAAGGAGTCAATTATTTTATTGATAACAAATTGAAACAAATTTTTAAACTTGAAAAACAATGGAACTAAATTAATAATAATGAGTATTGTTACTGCAATAGTTATAAACATATTACTTTCTTAATTTTCGCTGTAAATCAAAACCCGCAAACTGAATGTATGTATATAACAATAAGTATACACATATATAGGTGTACGGTGTAACTACATATTTTCTTTTAGATATCTAATCTAAAATATATTATCTTAATATATTCTTTTAGTTATCTAATCTAAAATGTATTATCTCAATATATTCTACCATGAATTATAAATTTCATGAGCAGATATTCCGCCTTTTCAAATTTATAAACAAAACGTAGGTTTGATATCAATATTATTATTAAATGAGAATTTATCCTCTTAAGATAAGCATGATAAATATTGACGCCTAGATTGAAAGTAAATGTATTTAGAATTAATAGCAAATACAAAAATCTTTGCATTCCCTCAGAAATTAAATTCTTATGCTATGTTTTGCTGCTATGCAAAGAAATTGTATTTTTATATACATATGATATTAGTAAAATTAAATATAAATTCTAATCCAATTTTCCACTGGATCTCGGCAAATGGGACATGTGCCACGTATTTTATCCGCACACCTCTCACATGTACACATATGTCCACAAGGAGTGCATGCGTGTGTCCGTTCGGAGTCCATGCAAAATGAACATTGGTTCTAAATAAAATGAAAATTATTGTTAATAAAAAATAGGCAGTTGGTCCTTTTCTGTAACTCAGTGGTTAAATTTTAGCATATTTTTTAATAACTAATCCGGTATATGATATAATAAAAAATTAGAATTTTTATTATAAAAACATTTCTATTAAATAATGTTTTTAATAAGTTGCTAAAATTTAACCATTGTCTTGCGGAATAGACTCGAATATGTAATTACTACGTTATGTTGTGATACACACCTCACTTCCAGATGGAGAGCGAACATTTGATTTTAAATCTAAAAATAAAGAAATTCGTTTAAAAAATAAGAAAATCTCATATTTATTTCCTAAAGAATATGGAATTTACGATTTATACTGGAATTCTAGATATTCTTTTAAATTTAATCATTATTTTAATACCGATTTTGAATATTATCGCCATTGCTATACGTTTGTTGCGCGGTTGCTCTGCGTTTGTAGACCGATTGCTATGTAAATAGCAACAACATGCATTAATAATATTTTTACTGCCTAGGCAGTAAAAGCGATATTTTACAGATTGTTAGCTGTCAAGAAATCGCACTTTTAATGTGTCGGCAAAAAGTTAATTTTTATGAAATTCTGTACAGAAAAATAAGTACAATACAATAAGTAGCATACATGCTTACTACATTAGATATTTTGTGGTTTGTTAATAGACGTAATTTTGACATATATCAGTCTTAAGGCCCTTCGTTTCTTTTCTTTTAGATACGCAGGGGCGCAGACGTGTGGTGGCGAGTAGCAAGGAGGCGGGCTTGTATATGTAATCTCATTGCTTATGATTGGTTACTTTTATCCCCATCCATCCAGCTACCCCTACTTTTAATTTCAACAATAATATTAATGAAATGAACAATAACTATTTGATATAAGCCAAATTATATTATCTATCTCGATCAGTTTCGACTCCGCGTGAGTCTTCTTCAGTAGGTGATTACTGATGAACAATACTTTAATACTTTTCCTTAGAGAGGCAGTAAGTTGGATGTACTCGTAGACTCGTACATAGGTACTTTATTTGTCAACAATCCTTTTATAATCAAAACTGTAACATAGAACGATTTATTAATATACCTATAAAACTGTATAATATTACATTCTTGGGATATTTTATTTATTGAATAGAGTTCGAATATACTCATTTGTCGATGAGTTGAGAGAAATAATTGATCGATTTATCCGAATAGTATTTGGTAAAGTTAACTTTAATTAAATATTAAAATATTGTACTTTGTACTTCGTTATGGTATAGCAAATGTACATAACCCGTGTAAGAAAAATTAAACTTCCAGTACAAGATATTTCATAAATTAGGGCGATTCATTATGGCAAGTTTAATAAATTTACGACTTGATTCTGTTCTGAAAGAACAATATGATATTTACAGTATTAAAAATAAGGAAAAGCGAGTATAGGTATTTATCTTGAATAAACGAAATTTTTTGAAATTCATTTTAACGTATAGTTATTCTTATTCTATTCTTAAAGAAATTCTGTAAAACAAGGTATTGATAAACCAGTGCATTGATATATAAATACATGGATACGGTAATATAATATATCATCGATCGATACATTCATAATTAAATCTTGATATTAAATAGTACTAAATAAAAGGGAGTCGCGGCTGAGTGCTACAAATGATTAAAATTTCACAAATATCTATAACATTGCAATGCAAAACGAACCATGTACTTGTGCTTTCGCCTCTCTTTTTCCTTACATATTATATTTATTATATTATTTACAGATAAGTAATGCAATTTGCACAATTTATTCCCTCAGTTTTATTTACACATAAAAGTGCATAGAAAAAATTATGTAACAACATTCGTATATTGCAATTTGTTAAAATTAAAATTTTAATGCCGAAAATATTTAATATGTTATGCACTTCTATTATATTTATAATATATTATGTTTTATTTAATAAAGTGCTATATATTAATAAATGTGTTAGCTGAAAAAAATTATTTGCGTAGACCTTTTTTCTGTTAAAAATCTACACTCACATTTTTCTAACTCTTCAAATGTTCAAAGTTCAAACCTAACTTTACAAACGAACTCTATTCTTGGGTTTTCGTCTCTATTCGGAAGTATTCGGGAAGACAAGGCACAGCTAATAAAATAAACTAAGCAATATAAAGCTGCGACATCTATGTGCTCATTCTGGTACTAAAATTCGCATATTAGCATTTCTTTCATTACTTAAAATCTAAATAAGATATTTTAAACAATGAAACAGAAATAGATTTCATAAATATATATTTATCCGGCTGCAACCTTACTTTTTTGAAAAATATTCACATTTTTAAGTAAATTGAAGTTCAAAAATGACAAATATTGTCATTATTGTATTATTATTTATTTTTATTTGGTACATTTTCCTAACAAATAGATTTGTGAAAATATTAAATAATTCCTTAAAATTGTATAGTAAAAATTTCAGATATTAATTAATAATATTACAGCCAGTATCGTGGGAACACGAACTCTTGTTTTTGATGCCATAATATTGTCTGATCTCACAGAATACTATTTAATATCGATAGTGCTCTTCTAGCTTGCATATTTCTGTCTTTAATTTCTGCTAGGACGTTCACACTGACTACAATTTCAGTTGACAGCTGACAACTGACTGAAACTATACTGACTCTCTAAGGAAAAGTATTAAAGTATTGTTCATCAGTAATCACCTCCTGAAGATGACTCATGCGGAATCAAAAACGATCGAGATAGATAATATAATTTGGCTTATATCAAGTAGTTTTTGTTCACTTGATTAATATTATTTTTGAAATTAAAAGTAGGGGTAGCCGGATGGATGGGGATAAAAGTAACCAATCATAAGCAATGAGATTACATATTCAAACCCGCCTCCTTACTACTCGCCACCACACGTCTGCGCCCCTGAGTGTCTAAAAAAAGAAACAAACGAAGGGCCTCAAGACTGATAACATATGTCAAAACTACGTCTATTAACAAACCACAAAACATCTAATTTAGTAAGCACCTATGCTACTTATTGTATTGTACTTATTTTTTATAAAGACGTATTTGACATATTTTTTTGAACATATTTCCTGTTCATATTTTTTCCTAATGTCCATGAATTATAGCTGTTTCACACTTTACAATAAATCGTACAATTTATAGTACAATAAATTGCACTATTTATCTTGAAAATATAAGCATTACACTTCACGATTTTCTAACAATTTATTTTTATCTGGACAAGGGTTACTAAACCAACCGCATTTGATGATCAGCTATATTTTTCGGTTAACTTCTCGTTTCGAATTTTGTGTGACTCTTTTTCTGCGTTTCTCGTACAAAATGACATACATTTAATAAAGAAGGTGTTAAGTTATTAATTATACTATTATAATTATATTGTATTTTACAACCATCAAGGCAAATGTTATTCGTTTTAAATTTTCAATTCTCTGCCAACGAATCAAACTTCGAAATCGACGATAAACAACAAACGTCAAACAGTAATAGTTCAATATATCAAATATTATGCAGTTTCCGCTGGAAAAGTAATTAAGAAATATTAAGAAAATTGGTGAATATCGAGCACATTCTAATTTTCACAATTAATTGTATGATTTATTTTTGTAATAAATTATACGATTTGCTTCATTACACTTGCATATAAAGCGTCGATAAATTGAATGTCACAAAATTGTGCTATTTATCAAGATGTGTAAAACAGCTATTAGCATTTTACAATAATTATTTATATTTATATAACATTTATCGCGTTCAGATTTAACTTATTCGTTGTCTGTCCCTATCAAATTTTGTATTTTTGTTGTTTACTTTCTCACATTTTCTTATAAGCTCCGATACTAATTTTTCATTATTGTCATTCACCTACCTTTATTTTGCTGTAGCAGCCTTTCTACTTCCTTGCGCAGCAGTCGGTCGGTTTCCTCTTGAATTTGTTGCTTTTGATGCTGAGAGCGAATGGTTTGATCTTGCTGAAGATTTTCGTTCTGCAAGAAAATTAAAGTTTCTTCTAGTTGTTTGAGTTGATTTTTCATTGAATGTATCCTTTGCTCATCGTTTTGTTGTTGGCCCAACAAAAGATTATTGGATTGTTCTAGTTCTTTGATAGTCAGTTCTTGTTGTTGAAGTAAATCTCTTAGTAATGAAAGCTCCTCTTCCTTGTGCTGCAGGGAGAGAATGGCTTGTTCTTGTTGTTGGATAAGCTGTTTTTGTTGTTGGAGTAGATCTCCTTGTGATGACATACTTTGGGCTTCTTTCTGTTGCTGCTCAAGTAGAGACGTAATGATTTCATCTTGTTCCTGAATTTTGTCAGTCAGGGTACGGATTTTTTCTTCGTAGTGCTTTTGTTGGCTTCTCAAAGAACGAACAGTCTGTGCTTGTTGTTGGACTTGATCTTTCAATGAGGATATGGTCTGCTCTTTTTGCTCAAGTTGATCGATTTGCAAATTTATGGTCTTTTGTTGTTGTTGATCTTGCAAACTCTCCACATTCGTTACTTGTTCTTGTACACGTGTGTTTTCTTCTCGCTCTTGAACGTTATGTTGAACTTGTAGGGCGCAAAATATCTCACTTTGTTCCGTTAGTTGATGTTCCAATGAACTGATTTTCTGTTTGTCCTGTTGTTGTTGATCTAATAAGGTCATAGTAGACTCCTCTTGCTGATGAAGTTGTTGTTGTAATAATTTAATTCTATCTTCCTTTTGTTGAAGCAACTCTCTCAATGAATTATTTGTCAGTTCGTTCATCTGATATTGAAATTGCATATCACTTCTGCTATCCTCTTCTTGATCTTGAAATGCATTGCTATTCTCCCTCTGTAAGAATCGAATTGTATCTTCTTTCTGTTGGAGTAAAGCTTTCAAATTTTGAATAGTTTGCTCATGTTGTTGATCCGATATGGAGATGTTGATCCCTTCTTGTTCATTCCGCTCTACACTCTGCCGAATACGGTAGTTCTCTTGTTGCAAATAGCAAATCGATTCTTCTTTTTGCTGAAGGAGATTCCTCAGAGAATGAATACTTTCCACATTCTCTCCTTGTTTATCTTGTAATGTAGTTTCTTGTTTAACATTTTGAAGCTCAATTTCAACACCGTGATATTCTTGACGCTGATTAACTCCTGTTGCAGTTTGACATTGCTCTGCAGTGCATTTTTTCCGCTGAGAAAAAAAAAATGCAGAAAGTATATAAACTTTGCTTATATTTAGGTATTATCGTTATATACAATAAATATGCGATAAGTGCACTGTAGGCATATCAAAATTGGGAACTACATTTTCTAATCTCTGTTAACATAATTTTAAAACAGTTTGAGAGACACTGAATATTCCACAAATGTTTGGTTCTATAAAAAAAATTATAACAAATGTTCTATAAGTCATTACGTCCTCTTTGGCTATGTGTACTGAAACGTATGTCTATACTTTATTTCTAAAATTTAAGCCCGATATTTTCACCTCTGGCCAAACTTTTGGTTCATTTAACTGTCGGATATAAGAACAATGTGCCATCGAAAAATTGACACGTGTAATTTTTACAATTTAAGCTATAATATCGATGCTGTGTTTTTGTTTTAACTGACAGATAAATTAACAGGCTGTTTAACAGGATATGAAAATACCGGGCCTTAACCTTAAACAAAACGTCAAACATCTTTCAGAACAACACATTATTTTTATTAAAGTTTTAATGCAGTAGATACTGTAAATATTTTCATCAATTTGTTGACACAGTCTGGTTATTTTGTTTTGTAAAACGTCTGCGGGATGCATTGGAGTTTTAAAAATTGAATTTTTTAGATATGGAAATACAAAATAGGCCAAAGAAGTCAAATTACATGATCTTAGACGATAAAGGTTTTTACTGATAAGTCGAAAAATTCGCGAAGATATTCCAAAGTAGCATGTGCAATATGTACTCTTGCAGAATCTTGTTGGAAGTAACCATTTTAAAGTTCGTCATCATGGAGTTGGTTTATAAACAGTTCAAGAATATCAATACAATTTTGTGCATTTATATTTCCAAGAAAAAAGATTAGACCGATGATTCGTCAGTAAAAATTGTTCGATTCAAAACTTCATCATTATTAAGATTTTCGTTAAACCACCGGCAATATGCAACTCTCTTTAAATAATCGGGAGGTAACAATTCATGGAACGTATTCAATTTATACAGGTGTATCTCAAGGTCTTGCTAAAAAAGGGTATGCGCTGTTCCTATGCTTATAACTTATAACTAATCGTTGATATATTCATCGTACAGATCTTTTCGGGTCTTCATTAACTACATTTCTTGCTTCTATAACATTTACAGCGTTACGACGAAGTCTTCCTGCTCTTGGTCTGTAATTTATAGACCTTATTACTTCATAAATAAAATGAAACAGACCACACGAATTCCTAGTAACATGAATTTGAAAGACGCAAAGCTTCAGTCCACAACATCCATTATACAAAGTTTTGCAGATTATTTTAATAGTGTTTATTCACCAGATAATCAAAGCATTGATTTTAACATCTCGTTAGATTCAATAACTTTTGATCAACTTAACATTAATTCGGTTACTAGGGATGATATTAAAGACGCCATAGATGAGCTCAAAGTTTCTACTTCTCCTGGTCCTAATAATTTTCCAGCGTTTATACTAAAGGGTTGTCGAGATATTTTTATTGAACCCCTTTTTATTATTTTCAATATGTCTCTTAGTACTAGTACTTTTCCCATTGCTCTTAAAAAATCCCTTGTGTCTCCTATTATTAAATCTGGTGACCCCCGCAATGTAGAGAATTATAGAGCTATTTGTATATTATCTAACATTACGAAATGTTTTAAAAAAAAATCTCTATAAACAAATTTATAATCATGTCTCTAGCTCCATCACCCCCTGTTAGCATAATTTTGTCAGTGGCAAATCCACTTGCACCAATTTAGTCAATTTTACTGAATCTGGTGCTAAATTACTAAATAAAAATACTCAAGTGGACGTAATTTACACGGACTTTTCTAAGGCCTTTGACAGGGTAAATCATGAAATCTTGCTTTGGAAACTTCAGCATCAATTTAGTTTCTCGCCTGCATTAATTATTTTTTTCAGATCTTATATTAAGTATCGACAGAATTATGTTTACTATAATGGCTGTAAGTCTAAAAGTTTCTTGCCTTCTTCTGGTGTTCCACAAGGGTTTAATCTTGGTCCATTATTTTTTAACCTTTTTTTCAATGATATTACTACCCATGTTAAACATGAATTATTATTATATGCTGATGACTAGAAAATCTTTAAAATTATTAATACACATCAAGATTATTTACTTCTTCAGTCTGACGTTGCCAATATTCATAAATGGTCAGTTGCCTCACATTTACTTTTTAACATTAATAAATGCAAAGTAATGACATATACTACGAAACTGAATCCTATTTATTATGTTTATAATATGGAAAATGTACCTCTTTTAAGAGTCACGCAATGTAAGGATCTGGGTGTAATTTTTTATCCAAAGCTAACTTTCTCACTACATACTAATTTTTTGGTCACATCTTCATACAAAATGTTAGGTTTTGTTATCAGAAATTCTTTATATTTTACTAATTTAAAGACACTCAAATCCTTATATTACTCGTTTGTTCGCTCCAAGCTTGAGTATTGCCTTGTGGTTTGGAATCCTAAGTATAATAAACAAAGTGATGAAATTGAACGAATACAGAGAAAGTTTGTTAAATTCTGTGCACGTAAATTTTGTATTTCTTTGAATTACGTTACGTACAGTTATACCAGCTTTATACATAATTTCAATATGCTTACTCTTGACAGTCGACGCAATACAGGATGTCTCAGGACGAGCTTACGCTATCTATATTTTAAATACTATTTAATATAATTTAACGAAATTTGGTATCTAGGGGTTATCCAACATGCTCGTTTTAACTAAAACATTTTCAAAGCAGTAGCACTTCCGGTTTGACCGGAAATTGACCTCAACTTTCTTATTTTAAATGGAATACGCTATATTTTATTTTACCATTGAATGCAGCGGAATATGTATTAAATTAATCATAGTTTTGTATTTAGAATTTATTTGTTTTTTCCATGGCTTACTTATCCGTATTAATAAAATAATTATACCCAGATTACATGTTTTTCTAATTTACTGAAATTCTATCAACTTTCAACATAGGACATGTTACATAAAGTACCCTTATTTTTTGCCGTAGTACACATTTATGTAATAAAAAAGGGGGGTTCCATTTAAAAAATTGTCTTTTTTGAAGTTTGTCAACTGTAATTTTGGTGTAACGTACCCGTCACATTTTTATAAATAATCGAGGATTCTTCTATGATAATGTAGCTTAAAGTCTCCTTTATAAAAGGCTTTTTTCAGATTATAAAAATTCGATCTCGTTCCCGATATACAGAGTTTTGAAAATGTGCCGGATTTTAGACAAAAAATCAAAAAAAGTTGAATAACGCCGGAAGTAGTTGATCATGAGTAAAATGTTTTTATTGCTTCATATGTAGAATTTTCCGCTGCATTCAATGGTAAAATAAAATATAGCGTATTACATTTAAAATAAGAAAGTTGAGGTCTATTTCCGGTCAAACCGGAAGTGCTGTTGCTTTAAAAATATTTTAGTTAAAACGGGCATGTTGGATAACCCCTAGATACCAAATTTCGTTAAATTATATTAAATAGTATTTAAAATATAGATAGCGTAAGCTTGTCCTGAGACACCTGTATATATACAGGCTGTTCTATTTAAGTGTGCCACCATTGCTATCTCGAGAACTGTAAGTGCTACGAGGTTGGTTAAATTAGCAAAGTTGCCTCATTGGGGGACCATCTTAGATGTGTTTTTGTTTTTTCATTAAAATGCACAGGTAACTAGACAGAAGCAAAAATGTAAATTTTGCCAATTTCGTTTTTGGCTTATAACTTTTTTGTGCGACTTCGTACAAGTTTCTAATTTGCACGTTCTACAGGCACTTTTTTTTATGAAGAATTCGTCTTCAAAATTTTCATAGCCCGTGCCGTTTTCGAGAAATTAATACTAACTTTCAATTTTCATATGGGGCTCAAAGTAGTCTTTATTACCATTAAATAGAGATTTTTTTTCTCTTTCCAACGATATAAAACACATCTACATTAACATGAAAATTAAGGTACAAAATAATAATTCATTTCTATCAAGTGTTCTTTGGAAACAAATGAATCAAAACAAAATTTATATTATAACAAATGCTCAAATGTTTCACCTTCAACTTCTAAACAAGAGAGAAGCGGGATATGTTAGAAATTTATTATACTTCTTGTCGAAATAATCAAATTAGTTCAGAGACATATCTTCAGCGATACCCAGAAAGACGGCAACCGGACCAAAAATATTTTCTATCTCTTCATAGAAATTTGGGCGAATATGGTTAGTTTGCAAAATGCAGAAGACGATACGGCAATAGACCTGCGGAATATGAAGAAGAAATTTTACAATTTGTAAGAATAACATGATTTTTATAATACCTATCAACAAATATTTTGTTAAATTACTCATTAGGTTCAAGATAATCCATCTGCTTCGACAAGAGAAATTGCAACGGAAGTAAACTCATCGTTCCAACATATATGGAGAACTCTGAAAAATCATAAATATCGCCCATACAAAATACACATAAATCAAATGCTCGACCCAGGAGATTATGGGCGACGGGTAGTATTTTGTAGGTTTCTGGAGAATCAATTACGAGAAAATCCAAATTTTCTTAATAATATAATATGGACTGCTGAGTGCAAATTCACCATTTCAGGATTGTTCAATCGTCACAATGAACATATTTGGACTATTGAAAAATCATCAAGGAAGACGACGTCAAGTGCGCTTTGGACTAAACGTGTGGGCTGGTTTATTGGGCGACACAATAATTGACCCACACAATTTAACTGCAGAAGATTATTTGATTTTTCTGAGAACATTTGTCACATATTATATCGACAATAATATTTGCCTTAATCGTTTGAATAATGTGTGGTTCCAACAAGATGGCGCTCCGCCTCATAACGCCAGAAGGGTAGGAGAGTGTTTGACGCAAATGTTTCCCAATAAAGTAATTTCAAATAATGGTGACGTACGTTGGCCGGCACGATCACCCGACTTATCTCCGTTGGATTTTTTATGGGGAACCATAAAAAATTATATTTATAAAACTATACCTGCCGATATTAATGAGCTGCATAGGAACATTGTTGACACTTTATCGCATAAAATAAGGAGAAGAGATTTCCGTCGAGCAATTTTTAATTTAAGGAAACGAATAGAGCTTTGTTTAGAAGTTGAAGGTGAAACATTTGAACATTTGTTATAATATAAATTTTGTTTTGATTTATTTGTTTCCAAAGAACACTTGATAGAAATGAATAAAACCTTTAATTTTTTATTTTGTACGTTAATTTTCATGTTAATGTAGATGTTTTTTATATCGTTGGAAAGAGAAAAAAAATCTCTATTTAATGGTAATAAAGACCACTTTGAGCACCATATGAAAATTGAAAGTTAGTATTAATTTCTCGAAAACGGCACGGGCTATAAAAATTTTGAAGACGAATTCTTCATAAAAAAAAGTGCCTGTAGAACGTGCAAATTAGTAACTTGTACGAAGTCGCACAAAAAAGTTATAAGCCAAAAACGAAATTGGTAAAATTTACATTTTTGCTTCTATCTAGTTACCTGTGCATTTTAATGGAAAAACAAAAACACATCTAAGATGGTCCCCCAATGATGCAACTTTGCCCCAATTTAACCGACTTCGTATCTCTTACGGTTCTCGAGATCCCAATGGTGTGCCTCGAAAAGCGGACACCCTGTATAGGGTGGTGACTCGAACACCCGAGTATAGGGTTTTAACAAGTAAAATCGTATTTTTGTAATTTTCTGCTCCCCTAATTATTTTAGATAAAAGAGCTTCAAATAAAAGTAGGAGTACCTATTACTTTATATTAAGAGCAGAAGAAAATTTAATTCTTAAATCAATTTTTATTATAATTTGTATTTTAATTATTGTAATCAACACTTTGTTGTAATCAGTTATTATTACAAAGAAATACCAATATATTAAATATGTTATGGGGTCCCCTGGCCGCGTGCCTGAGTGTCTGGTCGCGAACCTGGGGGAACCGGGTTCGTTCCCGACAGACGCCAAATATTTCCAATTTTAAATGGCACAAAAGTGACCCCTGTGGTGCACTCTCCACACAAGCAATGAGTGCCCTTGAGGTGACGCCTGGTAAGCGCCCACACGGTAAAATATATCGTCATCATTACCGAGTCTACATGTGTTGTAGATACTGGCACACCCAGAAATGGATTATATGCCGTGATGATATATTTATTTATTTATTTAATTAAATTATAATTTATATTATTAAATAATTTACGTACACAAAATATTTTTTTGTAAAAATATTTGTGGCCCTGAAAAGTGCCGTTGTTGCTTGTTATTGCCAATAACAATGAATTCATTTTGATTTTAAATGAAATCAGTAGGTAGGTAGGTAATAGTAATAATGACATCTTTCAAATCATATGCTCAAATAACTCTTATACAATTACCACTGTAAAATAACATTAAAAATTGATTTTTTTTTCACTTATTGTATAATTGTCGGCCATATTTTCACTTCAACAGTAATACAAGTAATAATAATAATAAACTAACGCAGCGCAACTTGACAGGTAAATCATTAACATTTGTTAATATTTGTTTCAATTCCATGGCTATCCTTATTCTTGGGGTGATTTACATCATTTTCATACCTAATTTCTGAGGTCACAAGGCACGGAAAATTAATTTTGTTTATTGACTAATATGTAGAATTTTATGCTCTATAACTTTTATTTGAAGCTTTTTTATCTAAAATAATTAGGGGAGCAGGAAATTACGAAAATACGATTTTACGTGTTAAATCCTTAAGTTCGGGTGTCGAGTCACCATCTTGCATATATATTACGGAAAGTGAAAAATAGGCGTTTAACATGGAAAATCCGTGCGCATTGCTCCCCTAATTATTTTAGACAAAAAGTTTCAAATGAACTTTTTAATAAAAAAATCATTTTGGCTACTTCATAACTGCAGAAATAAAATATGAAAACTCACGGAATTACAATTTAATAGTATTTGCCATGGCATTAGAAACAAGAGACGAACAAAAGCGTAACGTTTTAGACGTTAAACTATTATTATTTATTTTGATAAATCGATATTAGAGTTAATTATTTTCAAAAATGAATAATTATTGAAATGAAGAAAAGTTACAAATAATGAATGGCCAGTTGCACAGCTTATAGTTAATGTCTTAACTGCAGATTAACAAAAAAGTGCATGTCGAAATTTTGACAGTAATATTTAAAACCGCATTTGATTCGATACTATATTGATATTGTCAATTTAACTAACGGTTAATAATTTAACCATATATAATAATCTGTGGAACTGGGAGTCTATTCTAATTCATAGCCACATGTGCTATCCGCTATCCGCTGTATAAGTTCCACTACTAGCCAACAGATGGGGGTCCCCATCCTGCTATCTTAAAGTCACTAGATATATAAAGTACCGCAATTGGCCGCCATATTGTGTCGAGCTTCGGCGCCAAATTTAAAATGGATTATCTTGAAACGAGTGCGTTATTACCAAGACAAATAATCGGCAGTGAAATAAATCTATGAAGGTAATTAATTAATATTGATTTTATGTTTATGATTTTTATAATATGCATACATATAAATACAAAACTTAACTGATCAAAATTATAAAGAAAATAATAAAAAATAAGTACAATTAAGGTTAATTTTCTTCAGGTCGTTTGACATGATGACAGCATTGACGCTAAAGTCCCCAGATATAGTGACTTTTATAGGCACAGCCAACTACAACTAGACCCTGATTGGCCTAATTCCGCCATATTGTGTCTAAAAAACGTTCTTCTCTCTCTAACACATTTGTACAATGAATTGCGGTACTTTATATATCTAGTGACTTTACGCTATCTGACTTGAATCCATCTGTTGGCTACTAGTGGAACTTATTAATATTGCCAGATGTCAAGTTGACAAGTAGTTCGGCTTTTCAATTTTGTGGTCAAATACTTGTGTTCGTGTACTATATCAATAATATTTGATTAATATCTATTGTAAGTACCTATTTAAATTATAATAATCATTTATAATTCTAACAAATAGCACATGTGGCTATCCGACTTAAATTCATCTGTTGGCTATATAGCGGATAGCGGATAGCACATGTGGCTATGAATTTAGAATAGACCTCCTGGCCATAAATGACATTATTCTGGCCATAGTTTACTGCAAATTAGAGATTATATTAGTGGTACTTGGCAAAATCATGATATTCCGGGATTGTATAGTATTCAACGATTTATTACCAAGTTTGAGAAGACAGGTACACTTAATTTCAAAAAGAAAATAACAAAAACTACAATGCAAATGAAGAAAATGTTCTTGCTTTAATAGAATTGGAGCAAACAATGAGTGTGATAAAATTTTCCAGGGAACTGAATATTCATTTTACGACAGTTCATAGAATTCTTAAAAAACATAAACACATTCCTTTCAAATTTCAAAATCATCAACATATTTTGGAACGACAATTTGAACTGCGTGCATCATTCTGTGAAGTAATGATCAAATTATGATAGAGGCTTTCTAAGCAATATTTTATTCAGAGATGAATGCACATTGACCATGAATGGTGAACTCAACGGTTATAATTACTGATATTGGTCCTAAAATAATCCACATAATATTATAGAATCTCGGACACAATATCGACAAACTATAAATGTATGGGCAGGAATTTTGGAAGATAAAATCATTGGCCCGATTCACAAAAAAGTTTAAGCTAATCCTCATTTTTGGATTAGCGAATTCTACTCTAATTTTGACATAACTTAAATTATAGTCTAATCTATTCCTAGTATCTACCTTTATTGATAATATCATGAAAATTAAATTTTAATTACAGGAATAGAATAGAATTCACTAATCCAAAAATCAGGATTAGCGTAAACTTTTTTGTGAATCGGACTGTAAAAGAATAAATTCGGAGTCATATTTGAATTTATTAATGAATGTTATTGGACCAGAAATTGCCGAAACAAATGTGTGGTTCCAACATGATGACTGCCCCCCAACTAGCACAATTAGTCGATGGAACGTAGCGGTACCTACAGTAGAATATTTTAAATACTCAGCCACTAGGTACAGGCACCTAATCGGAACATTAAAATTACGTGCGCAGGACCAAAATGGGGAATAATTTTTCAGTGACGGCAACTATCCTGCGTTTTATTTGACTACGTTCTCGGGACTTATTCGTTGCGTAGCAGCATTGTAACAGTGTGGTAGCCGCCACTTTCGTAGAACTTTTCTTGTCTCGCTCTTTTCAGCTGGTGTTGCTTGCTTTGTCCAACAATTAGTTTAGTAATTCTTCTGTTTCGCTCTTCCATGGTACTTTGTCTATTTTATTCACCAAACTCAGAATCGAACTGTATGTTTTACTACATAGTATATGAGAAAATATTTATAGCAATTTTCACTAGTCTGGAAGCCCGAATAAAAAACGAATGGTACTTTATTGTTAAACGTGATGTTGATAAGTCAAAATAAAAAATACGCGCCTCTGAATTTCGCCTTTTTTAATTAAAACATTATTTTTACTATATCTAGTATCATACGGCAATAAAATGCCTAGAGAGTAAAAACCATTTCAATAATTCTTATGAGTTACATAAAAGTTATTATTTTGCATTATTTTATTATATTTCGTGCAAAAATTATAATGGATTGAACTTTCTTACAGGCCTATTCTACTAAAAAAATGTATAACGATATCGTTACTGAACGACTGTCGCTAAGCATTTGGTTAAACGACTTTAATAACTACAAATGCCAAAAACCTATTCTACTAATCATATCGTTATAAATTATCGTTATCAGGATTATAACGATAATATCTAACTTCATGTATATTTTGACAGAATAAATGTTTATACGTTTTTCAATTTAAATTTGACATATCGATTCATTGTTTGTTTATTTAATTGAATTTGACAATTGATATAAAGAAAAAGGCTTCGAGGACAACTCAAAGACAGTATGAAATATTTGCTGAAGAACTGGAAAATAATAGTTCATTAAGAATTAATAAATTGTCCACTGAAGAATTGGAAGAAATATGGAGAAGACTTACAAGTCATTTAAATTCTGTGGGACCGGGTAAAAGGATCTGATGTATCAAGCAGTGTACAATCGTACATCCCTATACAAATATATAATTTTTAAATACATAGATAGTGCATCTATATTCTATATTATATTATATATCAATATATTAAATAATATAATCTAAGGGTAGAAAAAAGAAAAAGTTTTTTCGTTGCAGAATGTATTTGAAAATTATTTATTTATTATTTACATTCTGCAACGAAAAAAACCCTTGGATTTTTCTTTTTTCTACCCTTATCAACATGCAAAACAGCCTGGAGTCCTTCGTCCACTAAATATTATCTAAATCCAAATTTTTAAATATATTTCTGAAATATAAATAAAATGTCTAATACTAAAAAGTATAATATGTATAATTAGTGTACAGAAGTGAATAAATACTCATCTTTGCAGAATCTCTTTTTTCAGCTACAATTAACAAAATGTCTTCTTCAGCCATTTTTACTTTTGTTCTCAAAATATGTACGACTTCAACGATGCATGTGAACTAGTCGTTATTAAACGATGTGAAATAACGATATGTAACGATTCGTAACGATAAATAAATTAACAGAATAGGGTTTTGGCAAAAATCGTTATCATAACGACTTATCGCCTAGTAACGAGTCATAACGATACATGCCTCTAACAGGCCTATTCTACTAAAAAAATATGTGTCGTTATGACTCGTTACTAGGCGATAAGTCGTTATGATAACGATTTTTCCCAAAACCCTATTCTGTTAATTTATTTATCGTTACGAATCGTTACATATCGTTGTTTCATATCGTTTAATAACGACAAGTTCACATGCATCGTTGAAGTCGTAAAGTTAGACATATTTTGAGAACAAAAGTAAAAATGGCTGAAGAAGATATTTTGTTAATTGTAGCTGAGAAAGAGATTCTGCAAAGATGAGTATTTATTCACTTCTGTACACTAATTATATATATTATACTTTTTAGTAGTAGTAGTAAAAATTAAGATTTAGATAATATTTAGTGAACGCAGGACTTCAGGCTGTTCTGCATGTTGATAAGGGTAGAAAAAAGAAAAATCCAAGGTTTTTTTGTTGCAGAATGTAAATAATAAATAAATAATTTTCAAATATATTCTGCAACGAAAAAACTTTTTTTTTTTCTACCCTTAGATAATATTATTTAATATATTGATATATAATATAATATAGAATATAGATGCACTATCTATGTATTTAAAAATTATATATTTGTATAGGGATGTCAGATTATATAATCGTACACTGCGTGATATACCAGATCCTTTTATCCGGTCCCACAGAATTTAAATGACTTGTAAGTCTTCTCCATATTTCTTCCAATTCTTCAGTGGACAATTTATTAATTTTTAATGAACTGTTACTTTCCAGTTCTTCAACATATATTTCATACTGTCACTGTCTTTGAGTTGTCCTCGAAGCCCTTTTCTTTTGTACATTTTCAAATTCAATTAAATAAACAAACAATGAATCGATATGTCAAATTTAAATTGAAAAATATATGAAAATTTATTCTGTTAAAATATACATGAAGTTAGATATTATCGTTATAATCCTGGTAACGATAATTTATAACGATATGACTAGTAGAATAGGTTTTTGGCATTTGTCGTTATTAAAGTCGTTTAACCAAATGCTTAGCGACAGTCGTTCAGTAACGATATAGTTATACATTTTTTTAGTAGAATAGGCCTCATAATCACTGTAATGAAAAAAATCTCATAATGTAATAATGGCGACTTTCGGTTTGGAAGTAAATATGGCGGATTTTCAAAAATGTTACTTCAAAGTTGTAATCACTAAAATATGGTAATTGAAAGTACTTGTGATTAAACGTTAGGTGACAGGAACTAGAAATATGTAACACAATAGTATCAATTTCTCTAAAGTATCGATTGGAACTACTGTGGCACTTTAAAGACACAATAAAGTTACGATTACTATAATCTGCATGTTCAAAGTAACCGTTGCTACTTCGTGGTTCCACGTGGAACTTTAACCTGATATTTTAGTGACAGTTATTGTTAGTCATCTTCATTGTGTAGCTGTTCAATAATTATTATGGATTTATTCAAAATTGTTTCCAAGCAAGAAAAACGTGGTGTATTTTTTATTGTTGTTCCCTACCAGTGGGAAAAAAATCCTATTTGAAAAATAACCTTCTCAAATGAAGTTATATATACATTAAAGTAGTAAATTTAGTAGAAATCACGTAAGAGCTACGTACTTGAAGTTCCCATCATAGTTGCGATAACTTTAGTGCTAGTTGGGCCTGCACATAGCACAAGAGAAATTGAGGAATATCTGTACCAAACATTTCCTGAAAGCTTGATAGGACGAAGTATACTAATTAATTGGCCAGCACGGTCGCCTGATTTAACTCCGTGTGATTTTTTATGGGGTCATTTAAAAACTAATGTTTATAAAAAGACACCAAAATGTAGAACTTAAAAATGCTATAACAAAAGAATGTCAAAAATAAATAATAGGCAATTAAGTAATATTCGGCAAAGTTTCTACTATTCATTAGGTTATTATTTAGCACAAAACGGATAATTGTTTGAACATCTAGAATAATTTAAGAATAATTTTAGTTTGTTGTTGTTTATATTGAATTTAATTTGCTACATTAATTAATTGTTAGTGTTACCATAGTGTTACATTAAACTTTTTGCTTTATTATTATTATTATTATTATTATTATTATTATTATCATTTATTATTATTTTTTCATCCCCCTGGACTTCGGTGCGGTGCCGATTGATCAATGGAAATATAGTTTTCAGTGTTATAATTTAGGACATACAGAAACATCCAAGCCCCTGGTGGGAATTGAACCCACGACCCCGGAGCCGTGCGATGAAGGTCGCTTATTATTATTATTATTATTATTATTATTATTATTATTATTATTATATTTCTATTTAGAAAATTAATATTTATTACTAAAAATATTTATTTTGACAATCATTATTTTGACACTGACGTCATAAAACGTTACGCTTTTATTCGTCTCTTGTTTATAATTCCACGGCTAATACTATTAAATCGTAATTCCATGAATTTTCAAATTTTATTTTTTGCAGTTATGAAGTAGCTAAAATTTTTTTTTATTGTTTACATTTTTGATAATTATGTAAAATTATTATCTGACAAGAGTAAAATTAGGAGATCTGTCAAATAAAAACAAATAAAACATCAATAATTCAATGGAACTTTGAAATATGCTATAAATTTCGAATTTTAATTTGCGTTTTCTTTTTTCGTAAAATAATAAAGAATTGTGATTAATATAGTCTCATATTGAGTAGTTTTTAATTCTGTACAACTTTTTTCTAAAATTTATAGGTCAGTAATTATAGCAAAATGAAAAAAAATAACATTGTATTCCCTATATAACGGATTCCAAGTAGACACCCGGTATAGATTTTTTTTATCAAAATATAATAGGATAGCCTTTAAAGTTGCAAGAACGTGTAAATAAACATGTACTTACTTTACAACAAATTATTCTCTTGCATATAGTTTCTTTCAACATCAAATATAATGAGATTAAATTGAGACCAAGTAGTATAGATACTGCTATAGTGATATACATATTTTTAAATTTAATAATTGCACTGTAAACAACACAAAGTGACACTATTTGACTACCATTGTAGTTTGTAGTTTACTTATCTAACTTGTGAAACTTTTTTCTTATCTAATCGCAATTCCAGTTCTATGAAATCTATTTTCCTATTATTATCGATTTATTGTCATAATAATAGATAATTTTAGTTGATATCATTTTTATTAGGTACAGATAAGTACATTAATTATTTGTAGAATTTTTGAGTAGTTTTTGAAAATATAGGTTGAGATTAACCGAGAATGAAATGAACCAGCAAATATCTCCGGTATTAATATACGTTTTATAATAAAAACAAAGAAAATGGCAGACGTGTGAAATATTTCATAAAATAAATCAAGGATTGAGACAAAATTTGTTAATACTGCCGTATTACATGAAAATTAACTTCATAATTAATGAAAACAGGATAACATACATGAAACATGGCACGGGAATAAATTTTTACTTATAAAAGTTTAAACAAATTACATATTATTCAACGAGTGTGTAATGATTGTTGTAACTTAAAAGGGTCAGGAAAATGATGTAATTTGTCCGAATGGTTCGCTAAAAGCGAATGCTACTCTATTACAAATTTTAAGTTTTTATCAAATAAAAAGCAGGATTAAACAAAACACTATACACGTACGTTTGCATATGAGGCGCACGCGTGAGAAAATGTCTTAGTTTCTTCCCTTGTATCTTGTACTGTATTATAACTATTATTTGTTCTATTGCCTCGATATCGCCAACAAAATATCTATGTATTCTCATTTTCTGTTAATTTTTGGGGTCTTAATCATCGACTATTGTGACATTGTCAATTTAAAAATTAAAACCGACACAACACAGCAAAAAATAAGCGTACGCGATTTTTCTTGGAAGCCAATGTACTTGTGCTCTTATGATCGTATGGCGTTATCGTACAGCAGTAGAAAACAACTGTTTAAAAATAGATAACTTGTTCACTCTCACTTGTCGACAAGTCTATTCAGTTCATACTATCACAACGGTAGCGTGGCCGAGCGGTCTAAGGCGCTGGTTTAAGGCACCAGTCTCTTCGGAGGCGTGGGTTCGAATCCCACCGCTGCCATTACTTTTTCTTTAATCCCTAGACACTAGACTCGTAACTAAAATTAAACTTTATGACCTAGTTTGAAAAAACTCCGATACTTACTCTCCGTGGAATTAAAAATAGCGCGACATCTTTTAACAGCATGGTCCTGTGGCGCAACGGATAACGCGTCTGACTACGGATCAGAAGATTCCAGGTTCGAATCCTGGCAGGATCGACTTTTTTTTATCCCCTATATTACTTTTGTTGTGTTTTGATCTGTACTATATAAGTAATTAAATTATTATACAATTTTTAATTGTGTCGTTGGGAACTTACGGAAAGCAGAGTAAATAATTTTGGGCTCAGTTGTTCCATTTATTCATTGCTTGTAAGTAATTTATTATACATTGTGCAGGACGTTTCGGATATATAATTTATCCACCATCCGCTGATAAAATTACATAAATTAACATATTATATTTTGCAATAAGATAGATGAATGACTTACCAGAAGAATATAAAATACATTTATGATCGTTTCGCACCATCCTAGAGATTGGAACGAACTCAAAGAATCTTGTCCGCAACGGCAATAATATAAAAAATTGATAAGGACAAAAGATAGTTTTGTCGCTCACACAATCGGACACTTCGCGCGGTTAATTTTAATTGTTATTCAATTGTGATAATAATTGTTTTATATGTTGAACATTATTATACAATAATATTCAATAATAATGTTCAACATATAAAACAATTATTATCACAATTGAATACCAATTAAAATTTACCGCGCGAAGTGTCCGATTGTGTGAGCCACAAAACTATCTTCTGTCCTTATCAATTTTTTATATTATTACCGTTTGCGGACAAGATTCTTTGAGGTCGTTCCAATTACTAGGATGGTGCGAAACGATCATAAATGTGTTTTATATTCTGAATAAACTTTCGATTTAATAATTATGTATTAGAATATACATTTAACAAATCAAATATGTAACGAAATATGATGTAACAAATTATTTGTCTGGTAAGTCATTCATCAATCTTATTGCACAATATAATATATTAATTTATGTAATTTTATGAGGTGATGATGGGTAAATTACATATCCCAAACGTCCTGCACAATGTATAATAAATTACTTACAAGCAATATTATACAAATTATACAGATGTCCCAGATTTAAACGGCATAACTTGAACCAAGGATTAAACACGTAAAAATAAGGTGACAAGTTCATTTGAGCAAATGTCCGTAAGTGCTTTGTTTCAGAGATATTCATGGTTTTTCTTATTGGAGCAGCGCTACTTTAAAAAATCAAGTTTATAATGAGATATCCAATATTAACTTATTAAGTTGTGACAATAATTAAGTTAATTATAGGTAAATGATTTGGCTATTGCCTAATATCAATACAAAATTTAGTTTGCTTGCACTGTGGTCAGGAAAAAAGAAAGAAAATTATCGATGAATTCAAACATATTTATTATTTATGTACAATAAAATAATAACTATTTTTTATAACATTTGTTCAAAATGTTCAACTGTAACAAGCAAACAGGCATGACAACGATCTGCCACTGCATTGGTCGCTGCATGACATTGGTCGGGAGATATGGTTTTGAATTAAAGAAATTCTCATCTTTGGTTATATGAAAATCCTCATGCAATTAAAGAGAAAAATTTCCGCTATGAATATCAATGTAATGTTTGGCTAGGTATTATTGAAAATACTTTAATAGGACCTTTCTTTTTGCCACATCGTTTAAATTCAGAGAGGTCCTACAATTTTCTAAATAATGATTTGAATGATTTAACGGAAGAAGTTACATTAGCAATAAGAAGAAACTCTTGGCTACATTCTGAACAAATGTTATAAAAAATCGTTATTATTTTATTGTACATAAATAATAAATTTGTTTGAATTCATCGATAATTTTCATTTTTGCCCTGACCTTAGGCAAGCACACTAAATTTTGCATCGAAATTAGGTAATAGCCAAATCATTTACCTATAATTAATTTAATTGTTGATTTTTAAGGTAGCGCTGCTCCAATAAGAAAAACATGGATATCTCTGAAACAAAGCATTTACGGGCATTTGCTCAAATGAACTTGTCACCTTATTTTTACGTGTTTAATCCATGGTTCAAGTTATGCCGTTTAAATCTGGGACACCTGGAGGTCTATTCTAAATGTAGCGATAGTAAGGTGTCGCTATTGCGTCATTGTTAGTGACGTCATATGATGACGTTGAACCTACGTCACCATTTAGTAACTGTTATTTTACTAGATGGCAGTGTTGTATTTTTAAGCGCTCAGTTTGAATTTCACAGTATTCATTTCAGTTTTGATTGTGATCTTATACTGTTAAATGCTTTTTTGTGTCGTGTTTAAAATTTTATATCTCTTATCCATAGTTTTAATTTTTATTTTATTTTTAATTAGTTTGTTATATTATTATTAAAGTTAGATTATTTGGTTTTTAGTTTGATTTTTTAAATTTATATTTTAGTTTCTTTTCTTAATTTAGTTACGTATTTATTTAAATTTAGTGTTAGTTTATTATTTTAGTGTGTTAGTTTATTATTTTAGTTTAGTATTTCATTCATTTTCATTTTTTATATCGGTTTTTAAATTCTTATTTATTTTAGTTATGTATTCATATAAAATTAGTGTTAGTTTATTAGTTCATTAGTTTAGCATTTTTTTTATTGTTTTCGTTTTTAATTTGTAATGTTTCAAAAACGTGAAAGAGAGGAGAGAATTTCAAGTGAACAAAAAGAAACTTTACTCCATTTTATGGAGGACCACGAAGATTTTGCGAGGGGAAAATTATTGGGGGCAGACGGCAGGCATAATTGGAAGGCATTGTGGGACCAATTAACTATTTTGTTAAAGAATATAGAAGGTGGTGCAACAAAAAAATCTGCTTCGGGCAAATTAAACGAATTATGTGCATCTCTAATTAATCTTCTGGCAATTCTAGCCTCTTCTCTTCTCTCCTCTACTTCAGCATCACGCACAACAAAATATTAAAACGCACGAACAACCATTTGTTTACAAACAAAACACTAACATAACCAAACTTCAAAGTTAGCGAGTGGAAAAGAACTTAGCGAGACCTACATAGGTGTCGAAACAAGTAGCGACCCTCGCTACGACGTCATTCCCCCTCTGAAATGCGGCTATGACGTCAAGCTGTGACGCAAATACGTATGTCATCACTGCGTTGAAGTAGTGGGGATAGCGACACACGTGGACTTAGCGACTCGATAAGTGAATTAGAATAGGCGCCCTGTATACAGAATAAATTAAAAATACTGGAAAATTTAAATTAAAAAAAAAAATGAACACAAACTGGAATTGTTGTTTTCTATTTATTTACAGATTACGCAATAATTTAAACGGTATACTGTATATTTTGAATTTTAAGTGACACAAAAGTGAGGTGATGTCTGGTAAACGCCCGCACGGTACATATATGTCATCACGTCATCATTACCGAAATTTGTTTACGAAGCAGATTGGCAAACTCAGAAATGGGTAATATGCTATGATATACTTGCAGTGTAAAAACGTGAAATAATATGATTGAAATACAAAGTGCTCTGTTCTTTACAATTGCAATGATTTCTACGGTCAAGTTTATAAATATTTTCAATAATTTCTTCCTTCACATTTTTATTATTATTATTATTATTATTATTATTATTATTATTACAATTTATAACTAATATATATTTTACAATATTAATGTCTATGCCAATACAATAAAACTATTTTTATTTATTCTTGTACAATTTTATATTGTAAAGAGAAAAACTCGCTTATTGCTCTGTTTTGAAATTAGTATGTCATATTCTAGCACGCATATTGATGCTAGAAGAAGCTTCATTCTTAAATGATTTTTGGTGACATTTGAAAATGGTATGACTGCACTAAATATTTACACAAAATATTTTGGCGATCTATTTATTCTGTCAAAAATTTCCTCTAATAGAAAATGTCAAATATATTTATTAAAAACTAATGTAAATGAAAACCTAAACATAGAAAATAATATAAACCACTTGTTTCGGAAGGCTATTCAAGTATTCGTTCGTTGCCACATTCGCTGGTGCGTCCTCGTAAGCGAATTTCAAACTCTTGCTTGAATATAGGTTGCTTTCTGCAACTTATGTTTTAAAATACTATTATCTATTTTGGAATTAGAAGGAGCTTCACTCTTATACGATTTTTCGTGATAATTTGTTTTTTGAGATTGGCATGACTGCAATAAATACACTAAATATCTAGGCAACGGCCAGAATAAAAAAAAAATCATTGTCTCCAACATAATAATTTTACCAAAAATTTCCATTAATGAAAATTGTCAAATATTTTTATAAACAAATAATGTCAATGAAAGCCTCAACAAAGAAATAGTATAAAACACACGTTACAGAAGGCAATTCAGGCACTCATCAATTTGCATCTCGTGCTGGAATATGTTGCCATCTGTAACTTATGCTTTAATATACTATTCTCTGTTTCGGAATTAGAATGTCTTATTCCCGCACTCGTATTAATGTCAGACGGAGCTTCATTCTTAAACGATTTTCGGTGATATTTTGTTATTTATAATAATAATAATAATAATAATAATAATAATAATAATAATAATAATAATAATAATAATATTTACTTTATTGAGTAAAAAAAAATCTCAAAGGCGAGGTTCAGCCAAGGCTGTTCTTCCACCTAACCAGCATATTACAAAGAAAAACATAAGTAAACTAACAAAAATATCAAAAATATATATCAATAAACAGATGTATATATATACAGAGTGTCCCATTTAGAGGTGCTACCATTGGGATCTCGAGAACTGTAAGAGATACGATGTCGGTTAAATGGAACTTTTTATGCGCCTTTGGGAGGCCATTTCAGATGTGCTTTTATTTTTCCAAAAATTCTCATAGGCACTAGATAATGACGAAAAACTGAATATTGTTGATTTTTTCTTTTTCAAATAACTTCTAAACTATTAATAATTGAGAAAAAAGTTTCAAATATAAAAGATAGATATTTTTATTAACTAACCAGTGGCGTACGAAATAAATTTTTATATCTGTAAATTTTTGAGATATAACACAAACTTATATTTTTTTAAATGGAACCCATATCTGATTTTAGTCTCAAAAAAATAAATATTTTTTTCTGTTTTCAACGATGTAAGGGTTATTATGTTTTATATTTGTTTTGCCTTCAAAAATTATTATTTTTTCCTTATTTTGTATTAAATTTACAATTATTTTGAAAATATTGGTAGATTTCTATTTGGAAATACTCCTTGTATTTAAATAATTTATTTCCTTAAAAATATTTGCTCAAAATTCGTATCAAATTAATTTTTATATTTTGTATCAGGTCGCCCTTGGCACATCATAGTGTAATTTGTAATTATGAGTCTAGAATGAAAATATTAAGTAACAAAGGCATAAAACAAATTATTTTGATCAAATACAATATAATTAATAAAAATAATAATGTTTTTCTGGGAAATAATTAGAAAATTCAGGAAAATAAAGAGAAAAATTAAATTTTAGGAGCAAAAAAAATATAAAACATAATAACCCTTACACCATTGAAAAGAGAAAAAAAATTGATTTTTTTGAGATTAAAATCAGATATGGGTTCCATTTAAAAAAATATAAGTTTGTGTTATATCTCGAAAATTTACGGATATGAAAATTTATTTCGTACGCCACTGGTTAGTTAATAAAAATATCTATCTTTTATATTTGAAACGTTTTTCTCAATTACTAATAGTTTAGAAGTTATTTGAGAAAGAAAAAATCAACAATATTTAGTTTTTCGTCATTATCTAGTGTTCTATGAGAATTTTTGGAAAAACAAAAACACATCGGAGATGACCTCCCAAAGGTGCACAAAAAGTTCCATTTAACCGACATCGTATCTCTTATAGTTCTCGAGATCCCAATGGTAGCACCTCTAAATGGGACACTCTGTATATATATACATCTGTTTATTGATATATACCTGTTTTTCAATAAAGAAATATTCGGCTAGCCGGTTAACCGGTTAGTAGCTGGCTTTTAATCGGTTTATAGCCGGTTTTTAACCGGTTTATAGCCGGTTTTGAACCGGTTTATAGCCGGTTTTGAACCGGTTAATAGCCGGTTTATAGCCGGTTTTTAATCGGTTTCTAACCGGTTCATAGCCGGTTTTTAATTAGTTTGTAGCCGGTTTTTAAACGGTTTATAGCTGGTTTTTAATCGATTTGTAGCTTCGTTTGACCGGTTTACAGCCAGTTTTGACTGATTTGTATTCCATTTTTGATCGGTTTATACTCAATTTTCAACCGGTTTTTAGCCGCTCTTTATTAATTTTAAAACTGATTTTTATGATCTGTTCATAGCCGTTTTCTAACATAATAAAATATGAGACGTCACAGATTGCCTTTTCTAAGGTGTAACGTACCTACACATTATTTGATTTATAACATATTTTATTGTTTTCTGATATTTCTGATTATATAATAATAATTATTCAGCCAATGACATTTAAAAATTTTACTTAGATACAATGTATTAAATATATCCTTGACGTCGTGATAAAATCGCTTTTTCGTATTTCGCGCTTACGATGTGAATTTTGTGACATTGTTTTTGTAAAAATAGTATTGAAATATTACAATGAACAGTTTTGTATAATTATTTCTGTTTTCTTTTTTTAATTGTAAAGTTGGTAACTTTGTCTCAGTGTCAAATATATGTATGTCATTTTAATTGTCATTACATGCCATTACTCATGATTACTCATGGAAAATTACTGAAATTCGATTTTTTATAGTCAGTAAACCACTCTTTTTTTTTAAAAAAAAATAACTATAACCTAACGTCTAAATAGCTCTTGACAAAATGCCATATCAAAATAAATAAATTTCAAATGCTTATTGAAACTGCCATTGTTACCAACCTTAATATGTTATTATTTCTTTTAATAATATTTTTTAAATAAAAGTAAATTACATCGAAATAGGAAATAATTCATTAGTCACGTGATATGTTTTCCGCTTAGATCTTATAGCATTATATGAACTAGATACGAGATGCCGGGAACGCTTAGGATTGAGAGAGATAGATATATTGGCGTAATATTCGTACTGAGCATGTGCGACACTGAGGAACGTGCCAAGTGTTTTACTCGCTGGGCTTGGGGCTGTCGGCTGGCTGCTTTATATGTGTGGTCTGTGTTTCTGCCATAGAAAATAGAGAGATACTGACCTATAGAAGGCGCGTTGATGCTGTGAACGTTATTCAATTAGTCACAGAAAATCATATTCTGCCAAACTGTTTAATATATCTTTTCAAATGTAAGAAATTGGTACAATTTAGATACCAATAAAAATATAAATAAAAATCGCTTCCTATTTTATTATACATTTCCACAGCTATATTTTAAATAAAATACAATATTTATATTATTTACATTAGAAATAAATGTTATTAATTTTTATAACGGATTAATTAACGTTTCGTTATTCATTTTGTTTCTTTTTATTTCAAACAGTACACCCCTTCCAGAATACCTTCCTGATACGCCACTGCCTTACATTTCTTTCAAATCTGGAGTCTGCGCACATCTGATTCTATGCCAATTTTTTCGTTATCCTCCTTCTTCTTAAGAATATTTATATTTGCATCTCTCTCGATCCTAAGCGTTCCATAGTTGCATTGTACAGCATAGGGTTTCTCATATCTAGTTCATATAATGCTATAAGATCTATGGTTTTCCGCCAATCAACAATCAGAATTTCCATAGTTACATGTCTATCACAGCGATGATAAAAAACAAAGAATATCACCTTATTTCTCTTCGTTACTAACTACTAAGGCATTTTTACAACATTGACAGTTAATTTTAATAAAAATTCATTATATTCTCTCATTAAATATAAGCTCGTGATATTAATAATGAAGAAAGGGGTGAAAGGACCAAGCGTTGGACGGTTTATAGGTGAAAACAAAAGGCATAAATGGTCCACGTGTATTGTAAAATTCTTTATTACGGACGTTTCGGGCTTAGGGCAAGCCCATCTTCAGCAATCGTTGAATATACAGTAATAATTAAAATTTACGACAAAATTTTTTTAAAGTTGTATTAGACGCGATGATTTATATGAACAACATCGAAAACAATTTTAAATACAGCATTTCAACAACCTTCCGAATCAATACGGAATTGATGAAATATGAATAATAATCGAAGATATTGCTCGCATACCATATACCTACGTATATCATATCCCATTGCCAAACAATAAATTGTCAAAATTTGAGTGCACACAGGGAAACTTTGCAAAGTTTACCGAAATTTATTTCCCAAAGAAGAAGTACGATGTTTCCAAAAAGTTAACTGCCCCATTAAAACTCGATACGTTTTGAGGAAACTTTTGAACATACACCAAATTAAAGGGTAAAAACCTGTTTCCGACCGGTTAAAACCGGTTTTCTAACCGGTTAAGAACCGGTTTTTTGACCGGTTAAGAACCGGTTTTTTGACCGGCTAAAAACCTTTTTTAACAGACTAAAAACCTGTTTTCTGACCGGTTAAAAACCGGCAGGTTATTGACTTAAAACTGGTTATTCGGTTTTTCGGTTAACCGGTCTGTAAAACGACGGTTAACCGGTTAGCAATTTCAGCAGATTTTGACAGCCCTAGCATATACATTACCTATTAATTACAGATATAAGTTTTGTACATGTTTTTAAAATGTGCTATATGACAGAGATTTCCAATCATGTGGAATATTATTGTACAGTGTTGGAGCTAAGTATGAAAACGAGCTTTTAAATTTAGTTTTTTTGAATGATGGTACTGTGTACAAGTCCTTGCCACGTAAATTATAGTTATCATTTTTGAAAACTAGTTTATCGTACAGATATTTAGGACACCCTGTAATTTTTATTTTGTGTGTAAGACAAATTAAAAGTATCTTCAGTCGATGATTAATAAAATTCAGACCAGCTAAAGCGCGATATTGGGAGATGTGATTATATTTTCGCACACTATACACATATCTCAAGCAGCTGTTCTGAAAAAGATCAATTTTGTGTTTATCGCCTTGAGTTAAGTTCGGTATGTAGACAGAAGCACAATATTCTAACAGTGGAAAAATTAATAACTGGACTAGTCGAAGTTTTACTTCAGAGGATAATAAATAACGGTATTGGTATAATAATTTAAGTTTAAATTTGGCAGATTTCAATTTATTAATTAAATGCCCACGAAAAAGCAATTTTTCATCTATAGAGATACCCAAACTCTTGACCACAGTACTACGTTGCAACGTTGCACCATTAAGTACAACTTTCGGTGTCATATTTGTGCCATATACAAGTAATGATAATGATGATTTAGTAGCATTAATTAATAGACCATTATTTTTAACCCAAGTAGAAAAATTTTCAAGGTCCACATTGACACGCGCCATGCTGTTATTAGTTTCATTTTTATTTATTGTTGCTATAATCTGCGTATCATCTGCATATGAATGTGCAGTACAAAATTTTAAGGTGTTAGGTAAATCCGCAACATATAATAAATAAAATAAAGGGCCTAAAATAGAGCCTTGTGGGACTCCTCGATTTAAAGGGAAAGATGTGGATTGTACAGAATGAGATTAGATTTGATATTGGCATGACTGCAATAAAAACACTAAATATCTAAGCAACCGCCAGAATAGAAAACACAAATCGTAGCCAACATAATACAACTAATTCTACAAAAACTTTCCCTTAATGGAAATTGTCAAATATTTTTATAAACAAATAATGATAATGAAAGCCTCAACAGATAAAACAGTATAAAACACAAGTTGCAGAAAGCAATTCAAGCACTCGTTCCTTAGCCCACTCGCTGCTGCGCGCTCGTGAGCAAATTTAATATACTTTTCCAATATTTTTTCTAAAAATTGTAATAAGTTGAATTTGATTTGCCAAAAAATATGTATGTTTTGAACAATGCGGTTCATCCACCTCATTTTTTTATTTCCCGCTACCTTAGGTAAGGGAGGTATACCGTATTGTGCTAAAAATCGCATATAAATTTTAGTGAATAAGCACGTTTTAAGGTTCCCAGAATCCGATTTTCACAATGATTTTACTGGATATATACAGGTGTGTCTTAAATAGGGGGACATGACTTAACCACAGATTCCTGAGGCTAAAATAAGACGATTTAACTAAACTTGCTTCTACCGGAAAGTGTATCATTTAGCCAGAATTCTGCTTCAAAGTTCTTCGAAAAAAAAATTAAATTTGCTTGTAATAACAGAACGCTTTATACGATTTGGATGGAATTTGGTATGACAGTTCATATGGTTATAAGTCAGCTTTTAAGGTGATCCTTGTTATTATTAGTGAACCACTAGTGTATGCAACTTAGGTGTCTCAACATTGGTTAGACCGTAACTTTTTAATGGCCACGCCGATAACATTAAATTATTTTTTTTTCAGAAAGATACATTCAATAGTAAACTTTTTTCTCTCTATTTAATTTGTGATATCTGTTACGGTTCAGACAGAAAAAAATAAAACGTGAGTGACTGCATCCGTGAATTTTTTTAAAATAAATTTAATCTAGCAGTCTATCCAAATGTCAAACAAGTAATTTCTAATGACAGTAACAATTATTTATGGGTTGTCAAAAAATTTCTTCGCAATATTCAGAAACTAGTAACATCCGGTTGTCCGGCCTAATAGTATTTTACTACCATTATTATAAATAACACGAATAAATATGTTAGCTTACTGCTAAACAAATTGAGAAGTTTGACAACTCGGTACTGTCATAAAAAATTTGATGTTTGGCATTTGGACAGACTGCTAAATTAAATTTATTTTAAAAAAAAATCACGATGCAGTCACTCAGGTTTTATTTTTTTCTGTCTGAACCGTAACAGATATTACAAATTAAACAGAGAGAGAAAAGTTTACTATTAAATGTTGGAACACCTAAGTTTCATACATTAGTGGTTCACTAATAACAACAAGTATCATCTTAAAAGATGACTTCTAACCATATGAACTACCATGCCAAATTACATCCAAATCGAATAAAGCGTTCTGTTATTAGAAGCAAATTTTTTTTTTTTTTTCGAAGAACTTTGAAGCAAAATTCTGGCTAAATGGTACACTTTCCGGTAGAAGCAAGTTTAGCTAAATCGTCTTATTTTAGCCTCAGGAATCTGTGGTTAAGCCATGTCCCCCTATTTGAAAGATACTTTGTATATATGTATATACCTACAGCGTGTCCCCGGATGGACCTAACTATAATTGTAAACTTCCTTATTTTGCATATTAGGAAGAACAGTCATTCTTCATAAAAAGTTTTGCTTTATCTAGCAAGTCCGCAGCCACTACCAAATTTTCGAAATAACATACAGGTTCGCTACAATGTATTACACATAGAGCAATTCGAGTTAGGGCGTGGTTAAATAAACATTTTCCTAATAAATAAAATGGACAGTTTGGTCCTATTAGATGGCCATTAGACTGTATTTATAGGGATATCTTAAGTAGAAAGTTTACGCGTATGATTCGCAGGACTATTAAAATATTTTAGGACAAGATATTACAGAAGCTTTAGCGGACATAAAAGGAGATAGCATTCACCTAGGGCTCGAAAAGTTTAGAGCAGTCGTTGAAAAATGTGTAACAGGAGGGCAATATGTAGAATAAGTTTTCTTTGTTTTCGCGTATTGTAAAAATTGTGTAATAAATTGTAACTATCCTGTATGTTATTTCGAAATTTTGGTAGTGGCTGCGGACTTACTAGATGAAGCAAAACTTTTAATCAAGAAAGACTGTCCTTCCTAAAATGCAAAATAAGGAAGTTTACAAGTATAGTTAGGTCCATCCGGGGACACACTATATATATATACGGACATCAACGTAAAAATGTTATAATCGGATTCCAGAGACCTTAAAACGTGCTTATTTACTAAAATCTGGATATGCGATTTTTAGCACGATTCCAATACCTCTCTTAGCGAGAGGTAAAAATGTAACTTTGTACTCGAACTTTGCGCTCGCTTTTGTCAACGCAAAATATAACTTTGCCGCTCATGCGTGACAAAGTAGAAAAAACGCTTGCTGTCCGCATTTCTAACTATAAAGTATAGGGAAATGTCACTTATCTACATTAATAATGGGAACGTTTAGTCAGGAATTAATATGTGCTTGCTAGTTTAGCCGACATGAAATTTGGCAACTTTGCGGAAGTCAGCCTTACTCTTCAATATCTTGCATACAATTACAGTGATGGAAGTAACTTCGTATTTTAAGTATGTGCAATTGTATATTAATTTTTAATATAATATTTTCTTACCCCTCTTTTGAAAACCTTAATTTAGAAGTTCCCCTAAGCCTATATATGTAATTTTTAATAATATATATCCATTAATTAATATGGAAGAATATATATATATATATATATATATATATATATATATATATACAGGGTGTCCCATTTAAGGTACGAATGCATTGGTATCTCGAGACCCGTAAGAGCTACGAGGTTGGTTAAATTAGACAAAAGTTGTCCCATTAGGAGGCTATTTTAATGGTGTTTTGTTATTTGCGAAAAAATGCATAGGTCACTAGATACAGGTGAAAATGTAAATTTAGCGATTTTCTTTTTTTGTTTATAACTTTGTTATATGAAATAATACGAGATTCTGGTTTGCACTTTCTTAAGGCACTTTTGTATAGTGAATTTGCAGAAGTACTCATTTTTTTATATCTAACCATTTACGAGTTACTGATAGCAACTTTTATTTTTCATATGGAGGTCATATTAAGCTATGGCATTTTTAGAGAGACTTTTTTTTAGCTTTACAATGATATAAAACAATAATAATTTATTTTTATAATTAACAGAAAAATTAATAAAAATTGTTATTTATACTAAAATTAAATTGAAAAAAGTAAATCGAAGGCTGCTATGAAAACAACAAACAACAAAAAAGTGCAACAATTGAAATTCTGAATTTTACTTGACAATAGTAGATTATTACGAGTAATAAAAATGAATTTTTCTCGTTGGGAAAAATATGATATGTTGAGTTGTTACATTACATTCGTTGTCAAAGTTCGTTTTTTACTCGTAATAATCTACTATTGTCAAGTAAAATTCAGAAATTCAATTGTTGCACTTTTTTGTTGTTTGTTGTTTCCATAGCAGCCTTCGATTTACTTTTTTCAATTTAATTTTATAATAATAATAATTTTTATTAATTTTTCTGTTAATTATAAAAATAAATTATTATTGTTTTATATCATTGTAAAGCTAAAAAAAATCTCTATTTAAAAATGCCATAGCTTAATATGACCTCCATATGAAAAATAAAAGTTGCCATCAGTAACTCGTAAATGGTTAGATATAAAAAAAATTTGAGTACTTCGCAAATAACAAAACACCATTAAAATAGCCTCCTAATGGGGCAACTTTTGTCTAATTTAACCAACCTCGTAGCTCTTACGGTTCTCGAGATACCAATGCATTCGTACCTTAAATGGGACACCCTGTATATATATATATATATATATATATATATATATATATATATATATACATATATACAGGCTGTATCAAGATAATGGAACAGTGCATTTTATTCGTGTATGTGAAAAGATACAGAAAAAAGTGATTAAGATATTTTGTAAGACATAGAGGGGGACACATTTTAGCATAAACTTCATTATCTTAAATCCAGTGGTACTCAAACTATAGGGCAATATTATTTTTTTTTAAATGGCATTATACATATTTTATTAACTTATTAAATAGAGAATTTTGTTCTGAATTCAACGATATAATAATATCATAACCTTACATTGCGAAAAATTTGATAAAAATTTATTCAAAGTTAATATTTCATTTCTACTTTATCTAAGTAATCTGATCAAACATTCAATCAATAAAACAAAATAAAATTTATTTTAGTTTTATTACATGCAAGTAAGCTACGATTTTGGCAATAAATTCAACTTTTAAAATAATTTTTTTGTTTTATTGATTAAATGTTTGCTCAGATTACTTAGATACAGTAGAAATGAAATACTAACTTTGAATTAATTTTTATAAATTTTTTCGCAATGTAAGGGTATGATATTATTATATCGTTGAATTCAGAACAAAATTCTCTTTTTAATGAGTTATTAAAATATATATAATGCCATTTAAAAAAAATATAATATTGCTCTATATTTTGAGTACCACTGGATTTATGATAATAAAGTTTATGGTAAAATGTGTCCCCCTCTATCCCTTACAAAATATCCTAATCACTTTTTTCTGTATCTTTTCACATACACGATTAAACGGCACTGTTCCATTATCTTGATACACCCTGTATATATATATATATATATATATATATATATATATATATATATATATATATGTGTGTTTATGTGTGTGTATGTGTGTGTGTGTGTGTGCATCCCGTGGACACGATTACTCAAATGCTATCGATCAGAAAATTTTGAAATTTTGTATACCCATTCTGTACTAATGTGGGAAGAGCTCATTAGTTTTAGTGTATTTCGGATAACCGGAAGTATTACTTATATAAGCTTTCAACAGTTTTTCTTGAAAAAAATATATATACAAAGAAATAAATTTTTGAGATATGTTGTAAAATTTGAAATGATTTAGTGATGTCAGCTTCCCTATTAATGGAAGACAGAAAGTTCTGAGTAGCAACAGCGTCGCCTAATGTGCTACAATGAAAACTGTCTTGCTTACATTTTATGAACACGACGCTGCTCGCTTTGTGATTTTCTGAGGCTCTGTTAGATATAAGCAAAATTGGTATACTGTGAAATGGAGTATGAATTTTATAAAGCCGATTCAAGAAATTTGCCAGTCGTTGACGCTACAATGATAAATAATCATTTTGCAAACAACGCATATTATATAAGCGCAGAAATAAAAAATGTGAAGACCGAAAAGTAATATCATTACATTTTTTTTATTACATATACTCGTAAATATTAAATTTACATACCGTGTGTATCAGGACTGGTGTAATAAAATTAATAGCGTATTTTTGAGATTATTTTGATTAAAAATTGTTATATGAAGGTATGTCTGAAAACTTTTCGTTACATAGTTACAGCTCTTTGAAAGTGTTCCTCATCCGACACGTTTTTAATAATAACTCTGCTACAAGTTCTACTAAAATTTTGAAACTTGGTATGGGGGTACTACTTATTTAGATGTACATTTATACTTTCTTTTGTTTTTCTATATCAACCAGGGATGTTTCATATGGGTAAGTAACGAAAATAAAGTTTAACAAGAGATTTAACAGATTATAGATACATATTTATACACTAAGATAATGTTCATTCATGAAAAGAAAGTCCAAGCCACGAGCTCGTAGGGCGAGTGAGTGAGTTGAATACTTTGAGTGAATCAACAATCTTAACTCACGTGGTATATACAATATGTTATTCGACTTTAACGAAATAATAATAAAAACCATTACAATATTTAATTTTGACAACATAATGCGTGATCACGAGTAGACGTCTCTTCTTGTCGCTCCGTTATTTTACAATTTGTGTGCTCTATTGTTCTTAAAGTGTTTATTTTTCACCATGGGTACTACTACGAGAAATGTAACCATCGTAAAAGACACCGTCACTGCTATACTTTCCGACGAAAATTTTATTGAAAACCTAGCCACTAAAGTTTTTCAAGAAATTAACAAAGAACTTGAGGAGCAGAAACAACATTATGAGGAAATCATTGCAGTCTTGTCGGCTGAAAATAAGGCCCTCGAAGATCAACTAGACCACCCCGAACAATATTCCCGCAGGAACTCTGTTCGTATTTTTGGCATCCCAGAAGAAGATGGTGAAAATGTTGAGAACTTGGTTCGTGAAATGTGTAGTGATAAACTTAAATTAAACGTAACCTCCACTGACATCGATAGATGCCATCGTACGGGTAAGAAGATCATTGCCACTCCAGATATTACCCCTAAGCCACGTCCAATTATCGTCAAATTTACCAACTATAAAGTGCGTAGTGTAGTTATAAAAAACCGCAAACATTTAAAAGGTACTAAAATCAACATTAAAGAAGATTTAACGAAATCTAGACTTGATCTATATAACAAAGCATGTAAGAAATACGGTTTTCAGAATGTATGGACATCTGACGGCAACATTTATTCTAATATCATTGGCGTTGTTGAAAAAATTTCACGCTCAGATTTTATAGTAGATCAACCTTAATTTTTTACTTCATATTTACAACACGGAGCGTCAGCAATGACCTATTTCGTCTGTAATTAATATATATTTTCAACTTTTTCCATAATTTTTTTGCATTTAATTTAACTTTTTCTTATCATTTATATATTCCAATCTATTCTACAGCTGTGTTTTCTTTCTCTTTTTATCAGCTCATCAATCGAGTTGTTACTCATTGCTTAATAATTAATTTGGTCGTTGAACTCTAAACACTGTGTTCACTTGTTTCACAAATTACTCAAGGTCAAGTTTATCATAGTGTATTCATTTAAAATTTGTTTCTTTATACTTTGTAACTTATTATGCATATTTATTATCAGAATGTTAGAGGACTGAATACCAAGACTGATAACTTCTACAACAACTGTTGTGCTTCGGAATATGATATAGTATGTCTCTCTGAAACATGGCTTAATGGCAGTGTACTTAATGCAGAATTATTTTATGATAACTTTGATGTTCACCGTATTGACAGAGACGTATCCAGGAGTACGAAAGTAAGAGGCGGCGGTGTCTTATGTGCAGTAAATAATAAATATAGATCAGAACGTGTTGAAATTATATGTCATCCTAATTGTCTCTCTGATATTGTTTGCGTCAAAATTTTTTCATCTGCTAATACCTTTATTTATATATTTGTAATTTACTGTCCTCCACCTCTGTCATCTGAACAATTTAACTATGCGATTGAATGCCTCGAATCTGCCTTGTCAACTATCGATACCGATTTTTTAATAATTGGCGGTGCAAATATCACACACCTTGTTGATTATGTAACTAGTGGATATACAGATAATTTTATTACATCCTTTATAAATTTGTGTGCTTTCTTAAATGCCAGTAACTACAATACCATTACAAATTCCAATAATAGAATTCTTGACATTGTTCTTTCAAATAAACATTGCACAGTCCTTCTAAATCCTGATCCCTTCGTTGATGAAGATTCACATCATCCTGCACTTGCAATTACTTCATCTTTCCAGCCCCAGTATACATCCCCTTCTACCACATTTAATAATTGTGTAAGTAATTACAATTTTCGGTTAGCCAACTTCAATCTCTTGTATCTTTCTCTCTCCAATGTTGACTGGGCAGTCCTATATACTTTTGAGGATGTAGACATAGCATTTTCTTATTTTTATGAAGTGCTGTATGAAATCTTAAATAAATGTGTTCCTATTACTACACGTAAAAACTCAAAGTACCCACCGTGGTTCACTCCACAAATAATAAAAAAACACGAAATTAAAATCTAAGTTCCACAAATTATACAAGTTACACAAGCAAGATCGATACTTGATAGAATTTAAAAAATTGCGTGCTCAAGTCAAAAAGGATATTAAAATTGAACACTCCAAATATCTTGCTTCCGTAGAGAAATCTATTTCATCTGATCCCACTAAATTATGGTCATATATCAATACTAAGAAACATGCTACACGTATTCCAGGTAACATGATTTTTGGGGATCAATTGTTCAATTCCACACCTGATATCGTACAAGGATTTGCTGATTTTTTTGCTAGTGCTTATGCCGATCCTGATCCAAATATTGATCCTAATATGAACCCACTAAATACCAACAATACACCAATTATCTTGAACATCACGAGTGAGGACCTTAAAAGTGCAATAAATAAACTTAAACCCTCCCGTAATCCAGGTCCTGATAATCTACCTGCATACGTAATTAAGGGGTGTGCAGATCATTTCATAGCTCCACTAAAATTTTTGTTTAATTTGTCATTATCAAAAAATAAATTTCCAACATGCTTGAAAACATCATTTATAACACCCATCTTTAAATCCGGTGACAAAGCTGACATTAGTAATTACCGACCTATTGCCATTTTATCTAACATATCAAAAATTTTTGAATCCATTATATGTAAATATATATACAATTCCGTACACAGATCTATATCCGTTTTTCAACATGGATTTGTCAGTGGCCGTTCTACAACCACTAATCTAATGAATTTCACGGAGCAAGTATTGAACCTTCTGCATGACAACAATCAGGTAGATGTCATATATACAGATTTTGCAAAGGCATTCGATCGTATTAACCAAAAAGTTCTTCTTCACAAACTAGATGTTAATTTTCAATTTTCCAACAACCTACTTGAATTCCTTGAATCTTATCTACATAATCGTCCTTTGTATGTTAAATATAACAATTATATTTCAAGGTCATACATCCCCACGTCCGGAGTTCCACAAGGCTCTAATTTAGGTCCATTGTTATTTATTCTGTTTATTAATGACATTGCCAATTCTGTCAAACATTCCGAGATTGAGTTATATGCTGACGATATTAAAATTTCTAGAAAAATTAATTCCATAAATGATTGCATTCTTCTACAATCTGATATAAATAATCTCCTATCTTGGTGTCGGTCTTCCAAACTATTCTTTAATTTCAGTAAATGTAAGGTAATGAGTTACTTTGTTAAGAAATTTGTTTACAATTTCTCATATAAAATGGAAACCACAGTACTTGATAGAGTAACGCAGTACAAAGACCTTGGTGTAATTTTTGACTCTAAATTATCTTTCAACGATCACATTAAGTATATCATTACTAGCGCTCATAAAAATTTAGGTTTTATTATAAGAAATACTAAATCATTCAGAAATATATTGACTCTAAAAAATCTATATTTTGCATTTGTACGATCAAAACTAGAGTACTGTCTTCAGGTTTGGCTTCCAATATATAACAAGAATATTTATGACCTTGAAACAATTCATCGAAAATTCTTGAAATTTTGCTTTTTTCGAATGCATGGATATTACCCTAGTTTTGATTATAATTACAATGATCTACTAACACAATTTAATTTGCTTAGTCTATCATCCAGGCGCAAGATTCAATGCACCATGTACTTGTACAAACTTTTAAATGGGAGTATAGATGATCCAATTTGTCTTGCTAACATTCCGTTTAATGTACCTAGAACATCATCTAGAGCTAATAATCTTTTTAAATTAAAATTTGTTAGAACTAATTACGAATCTAAATCTCCGATTCGTCAACTATGTTCCACATTTCATAATATAAGTTGTTCAGAATGTGTAATTGAATTAGACATATTTAATGACTCGATAACTAAATTTAAGAGATCTGTTTCGGCTAACTTTGCAGTGTAAATTTCTTTATAAAGGTATATATTGATTGTTTTCATTTCTACTTGTGACACTTATTATAATTGTATTTTTCTGTAATCAATCCTATAATTGGGATCTCGTATCCTGTTGGATTGATATAAATATAAATATAAAAAAATATAAATATAAATATAAAAACTAATCAATTAGTATGCTGTGCGTGATAATCGTCGTCGATAAACTTCAAAGTCGTTTATTTATAAATTATAAACAAGCTTTACTTTCTGCCATTTTTGTAAAATAATAAAAATGTCTGATCTGTCTTATAAAGACTCAGGCGAAAGTTTTATTTTCGTGGCTGGTGTTATTTTAAATACATTATTTGTTTCAGAGTGAGTTAAAATTCTGTGAGAGTGATTTAATAATTAAGTACGTACTCTAGTCTTTAGTCACGAATGGGTCAATTAAAACACGAATCCAGCAAGGGTATTAAGATCCGCGAGTAACTGCAGTTGCTTTTATGTATGCGTATCTTACAATATTTTATCTACGATAGAATCTAAAAACCTACAATAAATATTTTTTTTAAATGGATTTATAAGATATGCCTTTTTAAAATAAGTAAATATATGAATTATTGATTTCGAGTAAAGAGTGACTTATTTCACTCATAGGATTTGACGAACTCTCCTGTCTTATTTGTGAAATAAGGCTATACATTTTATTTGTGTTGCATAAATAACTATTACGTATCAATTAGGATTACAATATTAATAAGTTTACCACGATAACAAAATATTCACCATGGTTTCAAAATTTAGCGTGTTTAAAAATCTTAATCACTCGTTACCGAAAGTCGTGACAAATGAAATCTAGTTACTAAACAGACGTTTTATAATTTCAATACTAACAACTAAATATCAATTTTACGCACTGCCGGAGATACATAATAAGCAGTTACTTATAGTTGTTGCTATGAAGTTAATAATGACAGTTTAAAACGTCAAAATTAATTAAAATTAAATAAACAGTGTGTAAAGTATATACTTTACTCCACATTTTACAATGTGTAAAGTGCCGCTTTTCAAACACTAGTGCGTGAAAAGTACTTATTAGTGATGCCGCGAGATCTCGCATTTTCGAGATCTCGTCTCGAATTTCTCGAATTTTCGAGACGAGATTAATCTTATTCTTGCCTCGATAATTCGAGACGAGACAAGAGTAATGCCCTCGAGATTTGCTCGAGACGAGAGTAGAAATTCGAGATCTCGATTTTACTATTTTTTTATATTACCTAAATATTCCTAATTAAAATATATAAAATAACAAAATATTTGTCGGTATAAATAAATATATTAATTTCCTCTTCATTTCCATTCATATATTTATTAATTTTAGATTTATTACGTTTTAGTAAAAAGAAAATGCACAAAAGTGACATCTATGGTATACCTACTTACTCAAGCCTCAAGTGCCCGCACTCTACGAATAAATAATCATAATTACCAATATTAGCGTACAAAGCAAATTGCTACACCCAATAACTGGTAATATAGCCATGATATTAAAGAGTACCTACCATTCAAACACCAGACTTAGTAAAATAATAGTATTATCAGTTAATAAATTCATGTTGCTTGTAATGTTAATTATAAATTCGAGACTGTCGAGTTGAGATCGAGAGAAAGTAAGAAAAAATATGACGAGACGAGATGCAGAGAAATCTCGTCTCGAAATTTCGAGACGAGACGAGAGTGCATTGTTTCTCGCCATATCTCGTCTCGCGGCATAACTAGTACTTATCAAGCATTAGTACGTGAAAAGTAAATATGTTGCTAGGCTTCATGCACATTCGTTTAATTTACTTTTCAACTAATACTAACATTTGAAGATGCATGTAAATTCACGATCAGTATTATGAAAAATAGCACTAACATTTCGGTTTTAGAAAAATATTGTATGCAACTCGTGTGCAAATAGTATTTTTTTACAACTCTGCGCAAAGTACATACTTTACGCACTCTTTACAGTGTGTAAAGTGTCACTTTTCAAGCAGTAGTGCATGAAAAGTACTTTTCAAACATTAGTGCAGGAAAAGTACTTTTCAAACATTAGTGCATGAAAAGTAAATAGGCGTTGGTACGCAACGTACTCATTCGGTTAATTTCCGTGTTAAGTGTGTAATTAGGTTCTAAATAATTATGAAAGTAATAATTTATTAAGAAATATTATTGTACACTGCAAATGAAACAAGTGTTATCAAATAAATAAATAAATATATCATCACGGCATATTACCCATTTCTGGGTGTGCCACTATCTACAACACATTTAGACATCGGTACTGATGACGATATATTTTACCGTGTGGGCGCTTTACAGGCGTCACCTCACAGGCACTCATAGCTGGTGTGGAGAGTGCACCACAAGGGTCACTTTTGTGCCATTTAAAATTGGAAATAATTGGCGTCTGACACTTAGGCACGCGGTCACGGGACCCCATACAAGTGTTATCACTTTTATTAAATGATTGAGTACTAACGAAATTCTTAAGATCAGTAATATTTTTTGTCATAATGAGTTCTAACCTAACCAAATTTTTAATATTAATATTAAATGTACATTTGGTACAAATCTAGAAGACTAAACCACCTGTCTCTGAGATTTTGTCGCATGTTTAAATTAAATTTTGTATATGAAAAAGAGCACTGCCAATATTTGAAGATGGCTGTACACTCAAATTCAGAATTATGAGAAATATCACTAACATTTCGGTTGTAGGAAAAATACTGTATGCAAATCGTGTGTGAAATAGCATTTTTTATGTCTTGCTAATTCATCGCACTCTACCAGAAAAGTACTATTTTACACACTTGTTACATAAATAACTATTTTATATTTTGTTCTATATCCTATGGTAACTTAATTGTTTTTAACTGGTAACTAAATATTTTGGATATTTTAATTTTTTTAAAAATTAAAATATCTCGAAAACTATTACATTTATCTTTTTGTGTAATTTTGCATTGTATGTAATACACTATTAATGTGTTTTGTACTAGTCCTAGTAGACCCTGTATTTTGGGAATGGCAGAGATAATTAATGTGACGATGCAATTGGTTTTATACAATTAAATCGGGATTCTATAAATTTATTACAATTTAATAATATACTTTGTAACAATTTTTTGTAATATGTACTTAATACTTACCAGTCTAATAAATTTCTTGCATGTAAAATGCGAATACAATATAATGTCCAATTAAAAATACAAACAATTGAAATATATCACAAGCACAAGCCGGTGAATAACCCCCAATTTCAAACAATTGTCACCATGTCGAAAGAGTAAAATAGATATGCGTGCAGCATATATGTATCTATTCTTGTTATACAACTATATCGGCCTCTTTCTCCGGGACTATATTTGTTTCACTTTCCGGTATTAGGGAAGGTGACGTTAAAATAGCATACAGCGACAAATACTTTAGTTGTTTAGAAATTAATTATAGGTGTTTTAAAATATGAATGATATTTTTTTTAGTTTTTTAGTAATTGTTCGAGGTGATGTACAATAATTAATCACCAAATAGTAAAAAACCTTATAATTGTAGATGACCCCATTGTAAATAATTATCACATGATACTCATATATTGATAAAATCACCTTTGATTTTTACTGTCGAAGTGCGATCATCAAAGTAAAATGAATTCGAGAAATTTGATTTTCACGAGAAAATTTATGGTAGTTGCTCTTATCAAATCAGCAATAACAATTTTTCTTGACATTTGAATTCCTTTACAAAAAAAAAAAAAAAAATTATTATGAAGCAAAAAATAATCAATATAATTATCACCTCTTCTTGTTTGAAGTTCCTTCTTATGTCCGTACTTTTATCAAAGTTTGCTTATTCAAGCGAATTCGCGCATATCAGAAACAACGATAACTACTAATTACCTTTGTTCTTCGTTTTTCGATTGTACGACATTTGCAGTGAAATCTCTTTCAATAATTATTTGCTGTCTTAATATTTCGTATCTTACGCAAATGTAAACTTTTGATATTAATTAAAATTAAGATAAATAACATCAGATTAATAGTAAATTATTAAGCGAAGCAAAAGAAGCTCGTATTTAAACGTTCATTATTTTTTTTCCAATTTTGCTCGATGGAAATTTTTGTTCACTATTTTATGTTTAGTAAATAAATTCAAAAATTCAATTACGAACCAGGCAAAGCAAGGTCGATAGGCGTCGCAATCTTCCGACACTCGTCGGAGTTAAATTTAAGATTAATACTGAATATTTTATAATACTAAACGTAGGATAAATTATGAAACATTATATAACATATTATTATATATATATATACTTTTTGTTTCAAATCTTTTATTTTTATTTATTTATTTATTTATTTATTTATTTATTTATTTACAATTGGAGAACCAACAGTTTTATCAAACCAGTTATAGGTTCCCACCTATTAATAAATTTATATTAAGAATGTTACAATGCAAAAAGTAGCACAACAAAAAAAAAATAATAAAAAAACAAACAATGAATAATTGAGAAAAAAAACTGTGAATATGTGAATACAAACAAGTAAGTGTTAAAACACTGACATACATTAGGGTTAAATAATGGTGATAGAGCAGACTGAGTTTTAATATGTTTATTTATTAAATACTATGTGCGATCGATTTCGAATAAATATTCATCATCAGGCAACAGCTGAAAAATACATTTGTATATATATATAAGTAAGGTACATACGAGGGTCACGCCAAAATTATTGAGATACAGAAATATTATTTGAAGGAGAAGCTTCAATACACTTTTGTAATCGAATTTTCCAGAGATGGAAAGCTTTGAGCCATTCATTTTCTGGAATCGTATTAAAATACTCCATTATGGTTTTGTTAATCTCCTCTTCTGACGAAAAATAACGACCACGTAAATGTTTTTTCAAATTAAAAAATAGCCAGAAGTCTCACATTGCAAGATCAGGAGAATACGGTGGATGCTCAATGACTTTAATACCATTTTCTTTCAAAAAATTAACAGTTGTTGCAGCGGTATGGAAGGACGCATTGTCATGGTGAAGCATTAAAACCTTAATTTTCACACTGCGAAGAACTTCAGGTAGACATTTTTCTGTGTACCAATTAGCAATAACAGTCTTCTGTTCCTCTAACCTAATTGCTTCCACAAGACCTGTACTTCTGAAAAATACAGCGTACATAACTTTTTTAAGTGCACGTTGTTTTTTCACGGTAACTGGTGTTGGGTCATCTTCAAACACCCATACCCTACTTTCTTGACGCGTTGGAACATCATAAAAGGGTATGTAAGTTTCATCGCCAGTTACAATTTTAGAAAGAATACGATGACCGCCATTATTTAACAATTTAAAAGTGGCGCGACTAATTGTAACACGCTTGGCTTTTTGTTCTTCCGTTAAGTTGTGTGGCACCCAACGAGAAACAATTTTTCTAACACGAAGTTCTTCATGCAAAATTTTTGCTATTGCTGCGGATCCAATGTCAAGGGCATCTTCCATCGTTTGATAGGTGACACGATTGTCATTCTTTATCATTTGTCTAATGGCAGCTACATTTTCTGGCACTACCGCTGTACAAGGTCTCCCTGAGTGTTTCTCATCACGCAAGAAATTACGGCCTCTTTTGAATTCTGAAAACCAGCGAAATATAGTTGCTCGAGATGGAGCTTCATCTCCAAATGCCAATCGTAGACGTTCCTCGCACTGTTCTTCACGTAGTCCAATTTTAAAGTCGTAGTAAATCATAGCGCGATAATGCTCTCTTCCTAACTTCATGTTGCAGTTTATTTTCACTTCGAATTCCACCACAATAAATCACTTCAACCAGATGTTATTATTGGACAGATATTTTAAATAAATTGTAGTTTCCCAGCATCTCAATAATTTTGGAGTGACCCTCGTATAAACTACATTTATGATAAAATTACAAAATGAAAAAGTAGAAACATGTGGTTAAGTTAGGATTTGTAGGTTAAGTTTTAAATTAGTAAGTAATCGTAACAACCAAAATCAGAGACTTTAATGGAAATTATAAATATATTATGACACTCACCGTCAAATGTTAAAACGATAAATTGAAACATTGAAATGTAGACATTAATTTTTAAGTTTTACACGCCAAGAAGATGAACTACGAACTGCGTTGATCTAATAAGATGGCGTATTGGAATGGAAGCGGAAATGTATGGAAAAGTATAAGAAGAGTAATTTTTATTTAAAGTTAAGATGTAAATGGTGGTAGTTTTTTAAATATGTGTGGTTCCGGAAAGGAGATCTAGTCGTTTACTAAAAGTTGGTTTTCTTTTAAATGTTTTAAAATTTCGTAATTTTCAAGTAGGATTAATGTATGGTAGTTAGTTTTCTAGTGTTGCAGTATGATTATTATCTTTTAGGTGTGTGCCAAATGCAGAATGAGAGTTATTTCTTAGGTGTTCTTTAAAACGTGTTTTTATGTTTCTCAGATAAGCCTATGTATTTGCTGTCGCAGTCATTACAATTTAATTTATAAATGCCATTTTTTTCCAAATCGTTATATTATTATAGCAATTTTCTATATATGATATTGGGTAATTATAATTTATACCTATGGTTAATATTGTGTTATAATCTATGGAGAAGTTTTTATTTGACATGGGAGTGTTAAGTAGGCGGTGAAATATAAGATTAAACGCAGCTTGTTTTATTTTTGGATTATGATATGAATATTTTGGAATAATTATATCTGTGGATGTTTCCTTTCTAAATATTTTATATTCTATATTGTTTGTGTTAGAGTTTTTTAAAGTAAGGTCTAAAAAGTTAATTTTATTTTCGATATCTGTTTCTAGGGTGAATTTTATTTTTGAAAGTGTATTTATTTTATTGTGAAATGTATTTAAATCTTCTAAACTGCCTGTCCAAAATACTAAGATATCATCTACATAACGTTTCCAGAAAATTATATTTTTACTTAAAGATTCTTCCATTATTTTCTTTTCGAGGTTATCTATGAAAATATTTACTAACAGGCCGCTGATGGGGCTACCCATTGGTAAGCCGTCTTCTAATTTATATGTTTATAATTCTAAAATGTTTTTCAATATGTTTTATTTTGAAGTGTAAAGACATTTTGTTCGGTTGTAATTTTGAATAATTCTAAAATGTTTTTCAAATCTATTTGTTCTAGATTAAATTGATTAATGAAATTAATGTTAGTTTGTAAAAAGTTTTTTAAAAGGTCTAATGATTCTACTCCTGGAATATTGGTATATAAGTTTACAATGTCAAATGATATCATGATGAATTCTTTATGTTTCATATTTACGGTAATATTTAATTCTGTTATAAGTTCTTTAGAGGTTTTTTTTATTGAATATTTTGAATTATATTTGAATTTATTTATGATGATGTCATTAAGAGATTTGGCTAGTAGGTGTGCTGATGCTAAGTGAACTAATTATTAACGCAGCAAAACTTCAAAATTTCCCTTTTAAATGTCATGAAATTTGTATGAAAAATGTCTCTGTGACTGAAATTTTCATTGTATGTTGACGTTAGTCTATTAATGGGAGAATTTCTATGGGTGCCAGTAGCAACTTTATGTATGTGAAATAGTGAGCTAGATCGAGTCGTTTTCTGAGAGATATGAAAATTAAAATATTGTAAAAATGAACTGCAGTACAAAAGCGTTATATAAACATATAATAGTGAATGGATCAGTAAAACCTTTACAAGTACGTAAAACAAAACCAAGCATTCGGTAAGATTGTTTAACCATGGAATCAATGTGGAAGTTATGTAATAATTTAGGATCAAACATAATTCCTAAATCCTTAACAATGGATTCTTTTTTTATTGCACTTTGAATAAAATTTTAGGGGAAATATAAAACATCATGATTTCTGGTATAATTAACAAAATGACACTTATCAATGTTAAGAGATAGATAGTTATTTTTGCAATAAAAATAGAATTTATCTAAATCCCGTTGTAGGTTGACCGAATCGTTTACACTGGTTATAGTTTTGAAAATTTTTAGATCATCTGAGTACATTAGAAAATTTGAATTTTTAAAACATCATTTATAAATAGGTTGAACAAAATAGAACCAAGGTGCGAACCTTGAGGAACTCCAGATGTTACTATTATTGATCGAGACTTATATCCATTGCAGTAAACGAGTTGGAACCTACATATGAGATATATATGACTCAATCCATCTTAACAACGTTCCATGTATTCCAAGTTTAGTCAGTTTGTATATAAGTGTAGGATGATGAACCCGATCAAACGCCTTACTAAAATCCGTGTATATTACATCCACTTGTTTCCTTTCGTCCATATTTGAGCTTAAAAATTCTTTGAACGGAACTAAATTTGTTAATATTGATCTACCAGTACAAAATCCATGTTGCTCAGGTATAATAAGATTTTCTAATGGTACTTTTATTTGTTGAACTACTAGAGCTTCAAAGATTTTGCCGAAAGTAGATAATAATGATATTGGCCTATAATTAGCTGTCTCGTTTACATCTCCAGATTTGTAAATAGGTGTAATATGAGAAGTTTTCCAGGCATCAGGGAAAATTCCTGATTTTAAAGACTGGTTGTAAATAATATGTAATGGTTCAGTAAGATACCAGGCACAAGTACGAATAAATTTAGGAGGTATCTGATCGGGTCCATTTCCCTTATTAATATCAATTGTAGACAAGAATTGAAATACATCAGAAGGACTTAATAAAACAGAGTGTAAGTTTGTGAAGTTTGAGCCACATACATCCAAAGGATTATTTTGTACAACATGGTTAGAACTTTCTATAAAAGCAGATTCAAAATGTTCTGCAAACAAATCACAAATTTCTTGACCGTTTCTAGCTTCTTGATCTTTATAGCGAATAATATTGGGTAATACATTTGATTTTTTCAACGTTTTAGAGTAATTCCAGAATGATTTAGGATTAGTTTTGTTCAATGCGTGAAATGTAAGTACGAAAATCATATTTCATTCTAGATTTTACTCTATCTTGTAAACGTGGAAATAATGCGTAATCAGCCATACTCCCATAAGTTTTCCATTTTCTGTGCATCTTATGTTTTTCTTTTATAAGTTTTATTAGTGAACATGTGAACCATTTTGGGAACAAATTATTATTGATAGTTTTACTTGGTACGTGCTTATTAATCAATGAATATAATATGCTATAAAATATGTCTACATTATCATTTACATTGCATTTATTTAATCTGTTTCCCCAATCCACACAAGAAAGTTTATAAATTATTCCTTCATAATTAGCTTGGTTGAAATTAAAAATGATGTGTGAATTAGTAGAAAGCTGTTTGAAAGAATTAATGGTAAAAATTATATCAAGTGGAGGATGATGTTGATCAATGTTACTTATTGGAGAATGATTAAGCATTATTTTACAGTCAACTGTACTTAGAACAAGATCTAGAATTCTGTTATTATGGTTGATGTCATTTGTAAGTTGGGCACTAGGTTCAAAGTTATTTGAACATGCAATCCAGTTGATTAAAGGGAGGTTAAAATCACCAATTACAAGCATTTCATGAATATTATTTTTTAAACTGCTGTTCATTAAGTTTTGAAGAAAATCATTGTTTATTCAGAAAGATTGTACAATGTACATTTCGTGTCTTTTATCTCATTATCAGGTACAAAATAAATGATATATGTATATAAATAAATTAATTGTTATTATTATTATTAATTATTAAAAAAAATCTGTTGTGGCCATCACAAAACCTTCCGTCATTTCTATGTATTTTCTACAAATCCCATACCAAAAGGTCCTTGGAACAGATTCTATATACCATGTAAAATCAAACACGAACACATACTATTTCTATTCTATAAATCCAATAAAATTATAACATAAACATACACTAAGTAAAATGCACTTGACACTTCTTCTTATTCTTCAGCTTCCCCTATTTTATTAGAGGTAGCTGTTTCCTCTTTTCTTCCACTCATTCCTGTCCAACACATCTTCTTGACACAGGCATTCCTTTCAGTCTTCTGCGATACAGTCCTTCCATCTTCTCTTTGCCCTTTCTCTGCGTGTCACTTGCGAGAAGCACTATGACATACCAATTTTGTGATCCTACACTTTCCATATTTGGTTTTGCACTTGCAACTGACATTTGTCAATTAGAATTTTTTTAATATATCAGCATCAGCTGTTTCCATGATAAATAGCAAAGCTGACTAATTATTGAAAATTAAATTTTTTGTAATGCTTTAAATCTACATCTATAGAATATGAAGGAAAATGTATAATCAAACTGTATAGAGAAGAATATTTTCTTTAATATGTATAATAACAAAATGTCAAAAAACAATATATAACTGCGTTTTTTTAAGAAAAACTGTTAAAAACTTATTATTATATTATATTTTTTAGAATTGTAGTATTGGAGTTATCGTCGGAGAAAAATTTGTCACACACGGACACACATACACACACACACACACACACACACACGGACACACACACACACACACACGGACACACACACATACAGACATCATCTTAAAAATGGTATATTCGTATTGTAGGGGCCCTAAAACGTGCTTCTTCATTAAAAACTCACCACCAAATTTTTTGACCAAAGACAATACCTTCCTTACCTAAAGGTGACGGAAGGTAAAAATATTACCTACTGAACATTGATTTAGTTGCGAACATATATTAAATTGCTGAACATTCAATATTTTTATTTATACTAAACAATTATTATTTTACTGTACAATTGAAGCATTATCGCCGAATATCATTTGTTCGGTATTTCTCCGCCGACACTTTGGCACCAAATATTATTTATTTCATATTTCACCGCTCCAATCAGAATAAAGTCTTGCAACCCTCACTTTTTAGCATAAGTTTAACTTTCTGTATTAGTTTAAAGTTAAAAGTCACTCTGTATCAGTTTGTTAAGATATTCACCTAAATTTTTTCACCGGAACTCGAACTCCATAACCACTCCAATTCTTGTCTCAGCAATTTCATTTTTTTTTTTTCATTTTAAAAAAAGTTTTGTGATTAAAATTTCGGAATAAAAATTTTTAAACACTTTACTAAGATACCTTGTCAAAAGAAAGATAAAATATGTAACGTACTGTTCTTCTTCTAGTTTTGATATATGAATAATAATATTTTATCTATCTATATTGAGTTATCATTTCATTATAATATGGATACATATTCTTTTCTATATAGTTGTCTACAATAACGTGTCTACAAGGGAATTGTCTAAAATATAACTCCGCTTTAGGAAAACTAGCTCTGTGTGAACTATCTCGGACTTATTCATGAAATACGAATGAATTTCTTAATTAAATTACTGTTTTCCAGTTAGTAATTCCATTGATGCATCTGTTTAGTGAAATATCGTCATTGTTTTAATTGTATAGCAAATGAACTCGAACATTTTAATTAAAATACTCTATTTTAATTTGTTATATTATTTAATGACTGGTAAAATAATTGTTATATTTAATATTAATTCAACATGATATTTAATTGAAACCAAATGTAGTATGAATTATTCTTTATGTAAAGCTGTCAAATATATTTCTTTGAAATATCAGTTACACGCCTATTCGTACACTAAGATATTTATGTATTATATACAAACGTACTGTGTGAATTGTGTATAAATGGCAGAATGCCAAACTTTAACATGAATAATACGATTGCCCCTCCATTCATTTATTTAATTAAATGTTTGTATTTGTATCCTTTTGAAATGTTGTTAGTAACTACTGTTTCAGATAATATTTATTGGATACTGTCTTTTAAGGTAGTTGGATCGTCAAATCATTGTCATCTATTAATTTCGTGCCGAAAAATGTAGACAAACCCTAGAGTTGCCTGCCTGTTTCGAGTCACGTGGCTATTTGAGTAATAATGTAAATAAATATTTATTTAAACAATGGTCCTGATAGGCTATACACTTATTTCTCGTAGATAAATGATGGTTCAAGAGCCATACGCGTAACAAAGAAAAAATAATTCTTAGATAATGTTAATAATTTTTCCAATTTAATGTAAATAAAATTCGGCAAAGGCGCGTAGAAAACTCAAAATTCTTATCATTGTATCTGTATCCTCGGAGTTTTTTTTTTTTTAATCAAATATGTGTTTCAAAAATGATACAATGATCGCATCAAGGCTTTTTCCACCAAGAGCCGGCCTTTTGCCATCACATCAAAGGGATGATACATGACACAGATATATACAACATACTGTGTGGATCCCATTTCTTCATCATCCTGTATCATCGCTACATGCGCTACACTGCCGTAAAGCCTCTATGGTTTTATCCGTTGACAAAAACAGTCTCTATCCACCATTTCTGTGACTTTTCCAACAATTTTTTTAGTTCGTAATGCGAGTATACGGATATAGAGCAAGTTGTACCCATTTGCGACTGTAGTAGCATTATCCAATGATAATACAAGATTGGCGAGTGGAAAACTGCAAGATGTAGAAGATACATATATTACAGTATTACAGATAGGTGCTACAATTCGGGAATTGGGTTGCCTTCTCATTCGATGGTTGTATAATGATGGCGTATCAATTACTTGATACAGATACACTGTATTTTTAATTTCAAAACTTTGAATTTTATGAGGCTTCAACTTAAGGTGTCTTAATGAATAAATATAGTATTTTTGACGACCCCTAATAGAAATCGATATCTCTAATGTCTCATTTTACATCTAGGAAGGAAACATCTAGAAAATAAACCATAGGGATTTACGTATGGTATTTTGACAGTTCAGTTCTCTAATATGTGATGGATTGCATGGTACAACTTTCTAAATTTGGTGGGTTATAAGTTTAGAACAACTGAACAGCAGAAGGTGCATCAATAATATCTTGAAATTTTTCTGAAGGTTCTTCGCTGTATTCTTGATATTCAGTTTTAGATAAAAAATTATGAAGGACTAAAAGAAAAGTTTAATTTTTAAATTAATTGAATGGACATAATATATGAGGGCTGCTGGAAAAAATTATACGAACGGTGTAAAAGACCTAGAAAATTTTATAAATGGCTTTATTGTTCTTCAAAATAGTCTCCTTCAACATTTATGCACTTTTGCGTACGCTCGAACCAATTTTGGAAGCAATTTTTCTACTTTAGATCAAGTATCCGGTACCTGAGTTTCAGTCAAATTGTGTGGTATCCAACGACTGCAAAGTTTCCGTATGTGCAGATGATGATGAAAAATTGTGTGCATAGTTTTCAGTCAAGTGTTCATCGAGAAAATTATGAATGTCTTTCCTTGATGTATAAATATTTAGTAGATATCCATAACAATTTAATTATTCGCGCCAAAAGAATATTACCCACAGCTCTCACTAGATGCCGTTACTAGCGTTTCTGTTATAACGTTGGCTTGGCAGTGCTTGGCAGTTTAGTGTTGGTACGACAACGATTATGACTTGTTGACGGTTAACCGTAGTATGAGAACGTTGCGCCCCTTTGTTTGCTGTTGCTATCGTAACTTATTTGTACCAGTCTTGGTAAAAATCATCAAAATTATTTGTCATGAATGATAAAAAAGTATTCAGTTACTACGAGAATATGACAATTGTGGAACTACAATCAACAATATACGAATTGGTGAACATATATCGTGAAAATAATTATATCAATTGTGTACCAAGATGGTGGCCTGTGGACATAAAATTCAGACATCCAATGAAGAAATGTGTGAAGAACAATGACAAATGGAAGCAAATTTTGTTACAAATTATGTATTGCTATTGCAAGGGAGATTCAAAATGTAAATTTAAACAAGAAAAGAAAGGATTTTTGCCAGATTTGAATGACTTCTCGAAAAAAGAAGACAGAAGAATTGGAATCAATGAAGATGTCTTCCAAAAATTACTTCCTCAAGCATTAGTGGTATTGGAAGATATAACTCAAAATCCCAGGTATAACAAAGAAGAATTTTTGAGAGGAATTAATTTAGTAAGAAACGATTTGGTCCCTGTTAAAAAATACAATTACAAAATGAGAAAGGGAAGTAGTCGATCATCGTCATCATCTTCAAATATGTCGCAGTGTTCAAATTTTAAGATCAACTTTAAAAGGGTGACTATAAGGAAATAATAAGCATCAGACATTCATCTTGGACTTCAACAAAATGGTGGCGCCATGATTTATTCAGTGACTGTGAGTAAAGTAAGAACATGAAAATGTGTGTTAATATTGACATCTGACATATTTATCAGTTTAATTTACTCTTATACGCTAATTGTACTTTGACATACTTGTACAGCTCGATTCTCGAAAAAATTTAATGTAATCCTCATTTTTGAAATAGTGAATTCTACTAAACATTTGACAATTTATATTTTAAAATATAGTCTAATCTATTCCTAGTGTCTACCTTTTTAATAATATTTTGAAGATTAAATTTTAAATACCAAAATAGTAAGAATTCTCTAATCAAAAATAAGGATTAGCTTAAACTTTTTTTGAGAATCGTGCTGGTAAAGTTTAGTACAAAAAAGTACTACATATTTTTATATTTCCTATTAAAAATATTATAAAAATTTGGTAATTATTGTTTTATTTGAAAAACCACTCATTTTTTCCAAAAACCAACTTTGCTGTGGTGCACATTAGGTCCGCATTACTTAAATTTTTGAATCTGTGGTGAAATCTGGCGTAATTGTGTCTTGGAGTAATTATGTTTTTGTAGATTCTTTACAATTTTTGCATATATGTTTAAAATTTAATTTTTAAATACATTTGTTTTAAAAATTTTTTTTCTATTTCTAATATTTGTGGTACTTTATTCTTGTGATATTTTAGCCCAATCTGATTTTGTGAACATCTGTAAACATTGCATAAATTTTGACAATTCCATAGTACTTTTTTCTTAAAGCTGCAACTTTTTCCCTATGAAGTTATTTTTCCTAATATTAATACATAATAATAAAAATTACGTATGGTTCTAGTTTTCTAGGACGCACTGTATGTAGGTATTGTCCTTGTGCATAATTGTGGGCCTCAAAAATTTTTAACGCCTCGGGCCTCTAGAACGTTATATCTGCCACTGCATAGTAGTTGTGTATACTCGTATATGTCTATTCAATTGTGGCTATATTTTAAATGAAAAATAAAGGGAACGCATGTTGTTTTTTTTTTTAATATAATGCTCTCAAAGTTTATATATTTAAATCACAGGACGAAAATGCAAGCTTGACACAAACCACGGCCCACCGTCGACCAGTTACCGTTCAAAATAGTTAAGGACAATCACTGTTAGCCTCTAAGATTGCTTTGTTAAAGCTTTATGATTATTGATGTATTATCACTACAGTATATTACTTATTAAAATAAACAAGCAATACTGTAGCACGTCACAAATAATTAACGCAGAGAAAACTGACAAGTGACAGAATAGTGACAGGATCGTTATTTGACCGATATAATACTAGTATTTTTTTTCTTTTTTTAATAATAACACTCACAATTTCTACAAGTTATATTTCATTTTATAAGTTTTTTTTTTTCAAGTGAATGACGTGCGTCTTTTGCCTATTATTAAACTAAATACAAAATAATAACACAACTTTTCGGTAGCTGAATATCTACTGCCGTCATCAGGTGTACTAATAATACTAATTAATTCCTAAAACTACGAGTCTTATGTCTACTGAAATGACGGTGGAAAGAGTGGTTAAGAGTTCAAGTGTGCCCGGTGGTCTATGATTGGCTGTTGATTCCTTTGCAATAACCTGTGGCGGTTCTTCTATTGTTGGTGCCCTTGTTACAATTTTCATTGATGAATTTTGATATATGATCTTCTGCCAAAGTGCTTTGATTTCAACACTGGCTTCGCTGAAGACGCGACCTCTTTAAAGTTTCGTTTAGAAGTGTGATCCTCTTTGAAGATGATTTTCGCATTGTCCCATAGAATTCTGTGGTGGTTTTCCCATATGCGAGGTTTGCAATTCCTGATTTTGAATTTTCTCCTCTCGTTATGTACCGTTTGCACTCCTTAAGCATGATGTCCAGTGGCCTCTTATTTCGCCTGTGTACATTTTCCCACATTCACATTCCACCTGCTACATTCCTTTCTCAGATCCCGCTATTTTTAGAGGTGCCGTGGATTATATCAACTCCAAGAAGAATACCTTTCGCCCTTATAGATCAAGCAAAGAAAGAAATTGAGAAAATAGTAAGAGAGGGAGTTTGAATTAATAACACTATTCTGGACTTCCATTGTCTATATTTCAATAAAGTTATTACACAACGTTTCGATTGTTGTTAGTATTCACCTGAAGACGATTGTAGATACTTCAACAATCGAAACGTTGTGTAATAACTTTATTGAAATATAGACAATGGAAGTCCAGAATAGTGTTATTAATTCAAACGAAACATTGTCTCCTTCATTCAAACAAGAGAGGGAGTTATTGAAGAAATAACAGAGACAACTGTGCACCAGTGGTAGTAGTCACAAGAGGAGATGGAGAAAATATAAAAATAAGAATTTGTACAGATTTTACAGAACTAAACAAACAAATAATACGTAAAAGATTTCAATATCCAAGTGTAGACGAAATTTGAATTGACATGAAAGGTGCTAAAATATTTTCAAAATTAGATATAAAACACGGATTTTGGCAACTACCAATAAGTTTTGAATGTAGGAAATATAATTACTCTGTTACACTTTTTGGCAGATATGTTTATAAGAGATTGCCGCAAGGATTATTTTCTTCTCCGGAAGTTTATCAGCTATGGAAAGAATACGACAGAACTTGAAAAATTATTAAGGGAAACATTAACAGCCCGATTTACAAAAAAGTTTAAGCTAATCCTCATTTTTGGATTAGCGAATTCTATTCTAATTTTGACAGTTTATGTCTTAAAATATAGTCTAATCTATTCCTAGCATCTACCTTTATTGATAATATCATGAAAATTAAATTTTAAATACCGGAATAGAATAGAATTCACTAATCCAAATATGAGGATTAGCTTAAACTTGTTTGTGAATCGTGTAGTAAATGTTTTGAAGGAAAATAAAATTAATGTTTTATTTCTCATGGCACTCTGATAATTGCATTAAATCGTATATTTTCTTTTGCTTCTAACTCGTACATACAATAAGTGAATAATAAACTTAGTATTTAATGAGTGCACTTTTCATTCTAAACATTTTCTTCGCTACACTTTTGTTCTAAAATAAACCGGTACAAAGATAGCGGCAAAATAATATATTAAGAGGAATACCCACCCGTGCAAAATAAAGCAAAAAATATGTTCTAGCTAGGGTCACGAAATTTACACTATTTTTGGTCCGAATTGACTAATTTTTTTTTTAATAAAAAGCTAAAGGATGCCTTCATGTCTGTCTAGTGCCATTTTTTTTAATTTTTATTTTTTTATTCGATTTATAAGGCTTTGAATTTAGTATACTTTTGCTACCATATATTACAAAAACTAGAATGAAAATAAAAAAATTGTTACTATACAGACCTAGTACAGACTTTTATCTTTCGAGTAAAAAAAAAAAATTATGTATTTTTTTAAAATTAGTGTCTGTTTCATTGGTTAAACAAAACCCATTTTCTATGTAAAAGTTGCTACTGCTAACTAGCGCCACAAGCGGAATTTATTAGTATCAACCTTAAGCCACGCCTAATACAGTCTGTGAAAGATATTCACTCGCTAGTCTATTCTGTATGCTTTACAAGAAAAATAATTTTATAATGATGGGCAATCGGAAAGGAAATAAATCTAGACTGCATTTGTCTGCCAGACGAAAAAAGCGTACGAATTTACACGAATACAATAGGTACAAAATAACACACTCATTTGTTATAACTTTTATTAATTAAAGAGAATTGAATTTTGTTAATTTCTTTTTTTTTTTAAATAAAGCATATGTTACTCAGAATAAAACTTAATATCTTTTGTTTATTTAATAGATACAGAAAATTTGATCCATCCATATTCATCAAAAATTGTAAAATTAACAGATTCTAGAACAACTAAATCCGACAATTCGATGTAAGTTTAAAAAGCTTATAATAAATAAAATACGAATAGGCAGTTAAAATATACTATATTTGTTTGTCAATTTTTTAAACAATAACTGTAATCAATCAATACCACGTTAGCAGAATACAGAGTAACACTTTCATCTCAATTATTATATTTGGCCAGTCAATAAAGGTTTTTACCCTACAAAAGGTGGGGAAGAAAGGATTTTAACTTATTGTTAAGGTCGAGACACGGATGACAAAAGTTTTTGACCATGGGGAAACTAGGCGCGAGCCTCCATTTTGGATTAAAGGTGCAAGAAATAAGTTTTTTTCTGGTTTTGGCTATGTTCTCCAGAACAGTGACCCGTATAAAACTTTTACAACGATGTTTCCTGGAATGAAAATATGGAAGAAAAATTGGTCAAACTTTATATGTATTGTTTATTGCCTGAGGTAGTAGATTCAATGTATAAGCGGAATATGAACAATCCTAGCTATACAGGTTGTTAAAAATAAGTGTCACAAATTACGAAGGCATATAGTACTGACCAAAATGAGTAAAAAAAGCTTAAACAACTAGATTGGCGGTATTTCTGATGGATATATGCATTTTATCTACAATTTAAGTATTTAATTAATAAAACAATAAGAAAGATTAAATGTACCTACTTCCCAGAAAAAGCTTTCAGCATGTCACTAAAACTGTTGATTTTTGACACTGACATCTGTCACTTACAAACTATGTTATAAACAGTACTATGTTATCTTATAAACATTTGAATTTGTCAGCTGCTTTCCTTAGTGCCTTAGCCTCTACGATGTATTACATTAGATTACTGTATATTTAGTATAGTGTGTTTATCTCTAAATCTATTTAAGATATAATAAAAATTTTAAGTGTATTAAATGGAGAATTTTATGTTCTTCAATATTTGTAGGAACAAAAATTTCCAAAAAATTATATTATGTTCGGAATAATACTATAACCATTGCTTTATTAACTATTTTTTTTTTTTTTAATGTCACTATTATTAGTTTGAAGTGAATAGGACTTGGACAGTGACATTTACTTGTCAGTTACATACATTTGAAATATGAACTGCGTAACAAAGGAAATGTGTTTATCTTAGGCCCCGGGATTTATAATAAACATTAACTGTTGCTTTATTTACTATTTTTTTTAAATATCACTATTATTAGTTTGAAGTGAATAGGACTTTGACAGTGACATTTACTTGTCAGTTACATACATTTGAAATATGAACTGGGTAACAAAGGAAATGTGTTTATCTTAGGCCCCGGGATTTATAATAAACATTAATTTTTAAATTTATCTGTAAAATATATAGAAAAAGTATTAATGTATACCTGTAGAAAATTCAATAATCTTTAAAAGTGAATAAATGGCATTTAATGGTATTTTTTGAAGAAAAATCATTATGAGCTTCAAGTAAAGTGCCATTTTCGGTTGTCCGATTTACACCAAAATCTAATGGTTTCTTTCCATATTAGAATAGGGTCGAAATACAAGGTTTTAGAATTTTCTGAATGATAGTATTTGCATACACACACACACACACACACACACACACACACACACACACACACAGACATCATCGTAAAAATGTTCAAATTAGATTCTAGTGACCTTGAAACGTGGCCATTTACTAAAATCTCGATATGCTATTTTAGCACGATCCCTATACCTCCCTTGATACCAAACGTTTTCAGCTCTTTCCAATAATGTCAGATTAAAGAAGTTAAATTAAAAGAATTTGAGATACCATCCGTCCAACATCCACATACACACACACACACAAACACACACACACACATACACAGACATACACACACACATACACAGACATACACACACACATACACACACATACACACACACACACACACACACACACAGAGAGAGAGAGAGAGAGAGAGAGATCATTGTAAAAATGTTAAAATCGGATTCTAGTGACCTTAAAACGTGCTTGTTCACTAAAATCTGGATATGAGATTTTTAGCATGAATCCAATACCTACCTCTCTTAGCGAGAGGTAACAAGTGCTCAGTCTGGCTCAGTTCTCTATTTTATAAATATTAACGTTGGGGTTCTCCCCCTGCGAATGCGCTTGATCTTGAAAATTACGAAAGCTGTAGAATACAGAACCCAGGCTATTTACTATTTTGACTGTACCAGATATATCACGTGGTACTACTAGGTTGAAATTGTTCACGCCCACAGTGCTACCCCTCGCACACCCGACCCGTCCCTCAAAATAAACCTAGTACAGTAGGGATTCCTCTTAACATTGAATTTCCTACTAGTATGTTCTGAAAAAAGTAGGCACTCGGTATGGTATATAGGAATTAGCTTTCCAACTGTCTTAACTGTTAATTTGTTTCAATCGACGAAAATGCAATATTAAAAATGTAGGTTTATACAGTGGCTGTGACAAAATAATGAGTTCTTGAAAAAATATAACCTGTCTTTTTATCTCTCGCTAAGAGAGGTATTGAAATCTTGCTAAAAATCGCATATCCAGATTTTAGTGAATAAGCACGGTTTAAGGCCACTAGAACCCGATTTTAAAATCTTTACGATGATCTCTCTCTCTCTCTCTCTCTCTCTCTGTGTGTGTGTGTGTGTGTGTGTGTGTGTGTGTGTGTGTGTGTGTGTGTACGACTGTGCTTATGTGTGTCGCTTTGGCTGGATGTTGGAGGGAAGAATAAAGACCAATTTAACTACGTATTCCTTAATCTGACATTAATGGGAACAGCTGAAAAGGTTTCGGTATCAATTGGATAACCGGAAGTAGTAGTTTCTTAAAAAATCTTCTAAATATTATTTTTTGAAAATTTATGTTATTACGAATATTAAAGAGTATAAAATTCTCTATCTAGTACATTGAATATTTTTATTAAATCTTCTATAGATTTCGAAAGAGAGAATTATGAATATATAAAATTCATTTTATAAAAAATCAAACAGCCCATGCAAACCAGTTGAAAAATTAAAATATTTGTAATTGACATAAATATCAGTCTCAAAAATCCAGAGACATTACTGAAGATTTTTCTGGAAAGTACATTTAATATTTCTTATTGTATCATTAATTAAATATTTAAAATTGTAGATATAGCTGCCGCATGTTAAGTTGACACTGTCCTTGAATACGGAAAACCTAAAATTTGTACATGGAAAAGTCGAAATATAATAGTAATTATATGCTATTATTATAACAAAGAAAAGACTCTATCAATATCTAGAATTGGTACAAAAAGAAAGGGGAAACATTTTTAAGCCAAAGTATGTACAGTATCAGTGTCAACAAAACTCGCGCTTGCTATACATATATGTCAACATATACCCTTCAGATATACCGCCAATCTCGTCAATGAATTGGAAGAATCTCGAACATTTTAGAAGAGTAGGAGGACACTTGTTCATAGAATGAATTGAATAATAAAGATTGGATTAGATTTTTTGTGTGTACTAGAAATGCTGAATACAACACTTATATAGCCTAATATGAAATTTATGTATATATTAAATACAGTAACAATTTAAACACGTACGTTTCGAATTGGCGTTAAATTTCTCTACTTGTGGCGTCCAAAATTACTAGCCAATAACATAACTGAAAAGTATTTAATATTTCTTATTTATTTTTAAAAATGTTTATGCTTTCATTAAAGATATTCACAGAAAAACAGTTTGATTTTATAAATGATTTTATATTTAGAAATCATATTTCTTAAATTAAACAATAATTGGATATAAGTTCTTTAAATTTTTTATTGTAATACGACGTATCGACAGCCTAGTAATACGGATAGATATAGTATCTAGGACATAGTTGACAACTGTCACTCTGTCGGCGGCAAATGTAAGCCACGCCCTCATTGGTGAGTAATTTAATACGTGTTCATGCGAAAGTAGAAGTGGTAATTTTAAAAATTAGATTTTCAAAAACAATCTTCTGTATATTGTATAATAACCTACATAAACTGACACTGACAACAAACATTATAATGTGCACATGCCCATGAAGTTACAACTAACGTCCCTGTGATTCATGGGACTACGTATGTATTTTTCTAATAAGTATTAACACAGCTAAAAATTTAGATAATGGTGAATATAGTGTTCCGGCCCGGGTAAAACTATTGTAAATCTATGAATCTTTGTATGGACATCCCTCGTTTTGATTTGCGTCAGCATCAGCTAATATGGTGAAGATAATAAATACGCTCCATTTTCTAAATAATTTCTCTTTAGGGCTGTAATGTCTTGAGGGCAAAAATTCCATTCACGGAGGCTGTTTTTCATAGCAACCGAAGCTAAAGCCAGCGATATACGACGCGGAGCGTAATTCAATTGCTGATCCCAGGAAGGGGGAAGGGCGCGGAATTTAAAATCTCCTCTAACACAATTACTCGCGTCGCTTCTCACAAGCTTTGTCGGCATGCACAAGTAGCTTCTTAGCAGTTTTTTTTTTCCATGCCACTGTTAATAAATCGGTTTCCATCTCTGAAGACACTATTATAAGGATCCTTGGACGTAAATTGGTTACTGTTAAGTGCTTTGTGACGTTCTTGGTGGTGCTCTTACTGCATATAGCTTAATATACCAATTATGAACCAGTGATTGTTGTTAGCATCAAAGTTTTGACGTAAACTCGGAGTGTGGAACATTAATTATGTTCCTAAAATTTTCTAATAAATCATTAAGAAAATCATACGAGTACAATCCAATTGATTATGTTACGATCTTATCTATGATTAGTTCAAAAATTGTATACATCGGCTTGTAGGGTTTTATTATATTTAAGTACATATACAGGGTATTCGAAAAATAAGGGACCATATAAAGAAAGATTTTAACACTCTGTAACTTGAAAACGAATCAAGGTAGGGCAAAAGTTTAAAGGACTTTTTTTCTTGTTTTTGTTACTAAAACACGTCCACGTATTTGTGACATATCATGTTGTTACACCCTGTATATATATGGGGAATGTATCAGGCAAACTAATACAAGAAAATATCCTAATATATCCATGTCCGGAAACGAATCGTTACAGCGTTAAAACTCTTTGAAAGTGTATCTCATTAAAACACATTTTTATGAATAACTGGTCTCTTGTACTAGTTGCACTAAAATTTTGAAAATTGGTATGAGCCTACTACTTATTTAGGTGCATGTTTAAACTGTCTTTTGATTCTCTATCTCAACCAGGCGTCTCATACGGGGAAGCCATGAAAGTTTTAAGCTGTATTCGTAATTTTTTTTTTTACCTTTTAACATTTTTTCGCCTTGACTAACAAATTATTACAAACAATGAAAAAATACACATAAACAGTTCGTTTCCGGACATTAGTATATAAGGGTATTTCTTCAATTGCTTCGACGGATACAATCGTATTTTTCGTACAGCCTGTATAAAACACAAAAATGAATTTATAGCTTTTTATTTTGTACGTACACATCTTTACATTTACAATCCACGTACTTATTTGGATCTAATCTGAATAAATCATTTGAAATTTGTTTATCTAAATGTTGGTACCTACTTTTATTGTCATATAGGAAAAAACAATGGTAAAATTTTTATTTGCCGATATTTTTCCCCTTGTAATTTTAGAACAAAAGTGTAAATACAAATGTTCACACTTAAAAAAATAAATCAAGTCAACCAAATTAATTCATATATGTAACATTGCTTTCACGAGTCAGACGTAAATTAAAATTTCCATTCATCTGAAGCTATTTATAGAGTGCCATGATTTGCGAAATAAAACAGATAGACAGATCCTAATAAATATTTTTTAAGGTTCATGCTTTACATTAGAATTAGTTTTTGTACCGCAGCGCGATCAAAAAGAAATAATGCAGTTGGCAAAACTTTCTGAGGATCATTTTATTCCACTGTTTGTACAACACTAGGCGAAGGCGGGAAAACTATGTAACATGTCATTTTGACAATAAATACAAAAAGGTTATGTCAGAGCAGGTGCCTGACAGCTAATAGGATTTTTAATCAATGAAATACTTTAGAATTTCGATTCGAATTAGATTTAATCTTCTCTGTGGGTAATGTAAGAAATAAAAGTACCTACATAAGTAGGGAAACAACAACCATTTTAATAAAAAAAAAATATCCATTATTTTTAATAATAATAACACCTAAGTAACAATTAACTAGCGATAAACTACCAAACTCGAACAATACACAATTTGTTATAGCATTTTAGAAACGGAAATTTTAATTGTAGTGTTACATATACTAACATACCAGTATATTTTTATAAGTAGGCTATTCTTGAAGCAAATGTATCTGTCAGTGACATTTCGAGTTAGGTGCAACAATGTCATAAATTTTCTGCAAGTTTTGTCCAGTTATCTTGAGATTTCTTCTAATAATGGCACCTCACTGACTAAATCTGACTTAGAGATCATTGCAACTTGTTAAAATAAATGCGGAAGAAATTCCAGAGAAGAAATGGCCACTTTTCAGCAAAAATAGTGCTATTGGCGACTGATAAAAGCTGTGTGGGAGATCATTAACTGTTACGAATATTCAGAATTGGTAAATGAACTGTCCCAGTTTTTCTAAAAATTGATCCAGTTTCTATCAGTCGCTTTATAGCACAATTTATGCAAGGAAGTAGCCATCTCGCCCCTCGAAATTCTTCCCCAATTTTTTCTACAGCAGTAAGCGTACAGATTTTTTTTACTTTAGAAAAAAATAATCTTTCACTTAATAATCCTTATTTTTTTATTCTGATGAGTATTTAAACTATAAATCATTCACTTGAGAATAGAGCTGTTAGCATTTGAGAGATGATCAAGTTTTTTTTTTGTATTTATTATACATTTTAAATATGAGAAACACAAGTTTTCGAACAACAATTTTTTTATCTATAAAAATGTACGCTATAGGTACCTAAATATTAAAAATTACAAATTAATTATCATTTAACGTCGAGAACTGCCAATTTATATCTAATAGTTCTTTCGCTATTGTGAGCTGAGTTAGCATTTTTATCAATCAGAGGATTGAAATAATACCACCACAGATTCCTGAGGCTAAAATAAGACCATTTAACTATACTTGCTTCTACCGGTAAGTGTACCATTTAGCCAGAATTCTTCTTCAAATTTCTTCGAGAAAAAATTAATTTTGCTTATAATAACAGAACGGTTTGTACGATTTGGAAGAAATTTGGTATGACAGTTCATGTGGTTATAAGTCATCTTTTAAGGTGATACTTGTTATTATTAGTGATCCACTAGTGTATGAAACTTAGGTGTCCCACCATTGATTAGACCGTAACTTTTTAATGGCCACGCCGATAACATAAAATTATTTTTTTCCGGTAGAAGCAAGTTTAGTTAAATCGTCTTATTTTAGCCTCAGGAACCTGTGGTTAAGCCACGTCCCCCTATTTAAGAGACCCCTGTATACCTGATCAATTCACATCTGAAACGATATATTAAAACGTATATATTTATGTTGTCATTATTATAAATCCTACGTCGTGAAAGATTTTAAACAAAATATTTGCTATAGTACCAGTCAGTTACAAGTTTTCACTTTATTTATAGTTTATTATTAGGAACAATTACAACATAAATACTAATAAAAATAATTCATAACAAATAAATCTATAAAATAGCTGTTTTATTTTAATAAGACAAATAATAATAATACAAAAACAGTTCTATTGTTTGGAAACATTCTGTACGTGATACAGTCTGTTTTTTTAAATTTAAATATCCCAATGAATTCATTTGTCTTATTTTTCATTGTCCTTAGATAAATTAGAGTTTTAATTAAGAGACTTTACTTGCAGATTTAAAATCTTCTTGGTTTACACCGCCGTTTTCCGTTGGGAGGTCCAAGTTGGACATGTTGCATCTCTTCGTCTTTAGTTGGCCGTTTGCCAACAGCCAATCTCCGCGGCAAATATTTCACCTTAGCGAAAAACACGAAACAAGATACGCAATATACAATAGGAATCGTACAAGTAATCGCTCTTGTCTAAGCACGGATCTACGACAATTTGGCGGAAACTATTGTTCGATGGAAAAAATATTGAGAAGAATGGGATAATAGATCACATCTGATATATGAGAACACATAATAAACAAACTTGCAGTTTTATTTTCGAAAGTATGAAACTAAACAGAAGTGTCATTAATAATTCTTGGTTTTCAATGGTATTTGTTAATTTGCAAGATGATCAGACATTATATATATATAGATTTTTGCATGTGTATAAAGTAAAAAGACTGAATGTTTGTTTGAATTATTGTTTTATAGTTAGCTCTTTACAAATATAAGTATAAATATACATAAAAAATTGAAAATTTCAACATATGCATAAATAATTAAATAAATACTCTTAAAATAATCCTTATTGGAATATAACCTTTTTCGATTCAGATATTAGTATTAGGTTTACAAAGTCCTTTTTTTTAAATATAAAATCTCTCAATACGGTTTCACTATTGTCGAATAAATTAAAAAATCTGACATATAAATTTTATTCATCGATTAGTCAAAATTTCGTTTCACCAGCCAAAATCGTTGAATAAGAATTACAGTGATTTTTCTCAAATTTCTCCTCACGGAATAGTTTGATGTTCGCATGAATCAAATAGAATTGGTAGTGATAGAAACGTGATTACTAATAAATCTGAAACAATTATGTATACAAGGCAATTACGTCATATATTAACCTAAATTTGAGCAATTTTAATGTTATTTCTAAGATTATACACATCCAAAAATGAAAATTGTAGTAAGAAATAATTTATAAACATATCAATGACACTGATAGAACTAAAATGCCAAACCTAAATTCAAATGTCACATACTTTTTGTCCAAAATGAAATCCATACTACTCGAATTTCGCGACAGTTAACGTAAACATGTTAAGCCATGCCATAAGCATACCTTCTCTAATTTCACCTGAATTTGGGTTGTGAACGAGTCTGGAAAAATATGAAGTACTTTTGCTTCCAAATGTAATATTAAAATTTCATATGACTATCTTTATTTAAATAGGTTAGTTTAGTTTGACTATATTATTCATTAAATTATAAACAATAAGGATGAGTGATTTTTCTTAGTTACCACGTATTATAGCGGTTATTATTAAGTAAATATGATGAACGAATATTCAAACCTTTGTATATTCGAATATACCTACCTTCGTATATTCACTTATGGATGTGTTTGGTTATTTTGAAATATGTATTCAAAGTTGTCAATGTCATTTTGAATTCTATTTACACATTTTTCAAACATTGTACCTGCTACATAAATGAAGCTGTAATTTGCCTTTGAGGAGAAAAATAATGCTTTTTGTGCTTTAAGTAGACATCTAATATAACACTGACAGCGCCAGATGCACCGAAATGAATAACCAAACGCACGTTATTGTCTGACAGCAAAGCCTTATTGAAATAAAAATTTAACAAGAAAATATTTAGTTATTTAATCAAAAGTTCAGAAACTGCGTTGTTGCTACTGCGAGTTTATTGAGATATACGAGCATTTCAGTATAATATAATACTACAATATTATTACATAGCAATATTTAAAAAGATATGTTATGTGCGTACAGTTTTTCGTTTCATGCAGAAGAAATCACACTACAGGCCTACGTGAAATTTACTGTTTACTTCTTAATTTCTTTTTATTTATGATATAGTCTATCTATATACAACTCGACAAAGAAAATTCTCTACATACTCAACAAGCGGCCTTTTAGAAATATAACTCGACCTTCGATCTCGTGGTATTTTAGGAAAAAACATAATTCTTATTATCAAGAATTTTCAATCGTCTTGTTGCATAATATATGAATATGCAGCTAACAAATTCATCTCAACAAATGTCATATGTGCTGTCAACGAAAATATTTTTTTTTGTTTGTAAAATTAACATCAAATAAAAATAAGTGAAAATATAAATAAGAAGTAAAAATAGGGAAAGAATGAAAAATTATTTCGAGGTAGAGAAATAATTATACTCGTAGTGGAAGTGTGGAAAAATATTTGCATATTAAAGAATATAAGAAAATTGATGATGTGCTAAAAAGAATAAAAAAATTGACTATTTTTGCACAAAAATATGATTCTTCAGAAAAATTATAAATTTAGAATTTTATAAACCCAATTTTTTGATCAGAATCGCATGCGAAAATCAACTTCGGTAAATTGTTTATAGATTGTAGGGATAATTTGTTTATCTCCTGAATAACAATTTCTTCATCGGAAGATGTCAGCAATGATGATAATGACATTCTAATATTGAGGGAAATATTAATAACAGTAAAGATAACCTTATTATATTTTATATTATCCATTTTAGATTGTAAATATTCCTTTGATCACCCTACTGAACAATGAGCCTGTTTCACATTTTTCAAAAACTATTTTAAATGAAAGTTTATTCAATGATTTTCTTAGAAATAATTTTTATTTTAATAATTTGTTGTTATTTGTGGAAATAATTAAATAAAAAGATTGGCGTCTTGAAAAACTACCCCCCACTCCTGTGACGTAGAAGCACATATTACATCATTAATAACCAACAGGAAAATAGTTTTTCCATCACCTACGTTATTCATATTATTTATACATATAAATAAAAGTAGGCTACAGTTTGTCACATGTTAATAAAAAAATATTTTAATTTGACCTTTGACACTGACATTGCTCATTGTAAATGAATAATAAGTAATAATAGCTAATTCAAATTACACTCAAGCTAAGTCGGACAATTTACCGAAGGTCGATAGCTGGGTGATGGCTGAATTTATATCAGAGAACGATTGTTTTACTGCTACCAAAATATGGGGTGTTAAAGTTCTGGTCGGGATATTTTACTGAATCTGCTAGGTATAGGATATGTAGATCTATGTCGAGAAAAAAATATCTGTATAGTCAGATGTAAAGTTTGCCCTGAACATAAAGTGAAGCAACAAAAATATACTGTTATCTTGAAGGTGGATGAAAGTTGAAATGATCTTCACAAACATGAAGACATTTTTTTTCTGACAAATTATCAGCTCTTCGACCTACTGCTTTTAGCCACAATTTTCTTTTCTTCGAATCTTTTGGCAAATTTATAAACTCTATAGTAGTTTTGTTTCTAACAGTATTTTTGTAAGAAGGCACAATACAATATCGTAAATTACTCATTTTATTTTGAACTTTTTACTACCTACATATTATACAACTTGAACCAATCTTAAAAATTTGACACTTGTTTGACAACTTTGGATATTTGACAGATTTATATTCGTATTTTTTAGTATGGTGTAGATCAGGTTATGGTATTCGCTTCCCTGTATAATGACTGTTTTGTTGTTTCTAATTACTAATATTTGTTTATGTGTTGGGTTTGTTGTGTTTGCAGCCAGCTTTATTAGGTAATTTACAAGCAGTTGTTCTCTACGAATTTCTAATGGGGATTCGCCGGTTTCCGCCATTAGACTTATGACTGAGCTTGTTTCCAATGCTCCAGTTATTATTCGTAATGCAGAGTTTTGTATTACGTCTATTTTACGTAATAAATACTTTTTTGCTGTTAGATACATTACACATCCGTAATCCAACTTGGTTCTGATAATTAATTTGTACAATTTTATAAGGGTATCGGTTTCTGCTCCCCAATTTTTACTAACTAAGGTTTTTAATAAGTTTAGTTTGATGCTACATTGTTTCACTAGGTGCTCTATATGCGTTTTCCATGTAAGTTTTTTGTCCAGATGCATCTAAGAATTTTATGGTGTCGGTATATGTTATGTATGTAGGTATTATTTATTTTGAATCTAGGGTAGTTATTTTGGAAATTTCTTTTTCTGCAAAAATGAATAGCCTTTGTTTTTGTATTACTGAAGGTGAAACCAGTGTTCTTTGCCCATTCAATGATGTTTTCTATTGCTGTTTGTAATTTTTCTTGGATGATGTTAAGTTTTTATTCATTGTATAGATAATTAAGTCGTCAGCAAAAAGCAAGTACTTTATATTAGATGGTATATGGTTTATTATATTATTTATTGCAACTAGGAATAGTGTAGGGTTAATAATAGACCCTTGCGGGATTCCATTTCTTGTGTTTTTATTTCTGAATAGCATTTATTGTGTCTTACTTTAAATGTTCTGTTTGACAGGAAGTTTTTTAAATAATGTAACAAATGTCCATCGATTCCATAGCTTTTTAGATTTGAGAGTATATTGTATTTCCACGTGGTGTCAAAGGCTTTTTGCAGGTCAAAAGACACAGCAGCCAAATGTTGTTTATTAGTGAACGCTGTATGTATGTCTGATGTTATTGAGACAAGGTGGTCTATTGTAGATCTTTTATTTCTGAAATCGTTTTGTTGCCTAGAGAGTATGTTGTTTTTTTCTAAGTACCATAGCAATCTTTTGTTTATGATCTTTTCCATGACTTTGCACAATGAACTTGCTAGTGCGATCGGTCTGTAGTTCTCAGGGTTTGTTTTTTCTTTGATTGGTTTTAGGATAGGGATTAGAATAACTTCTCTCCATTTTTGTGGAAATGTATTGGTTTTCCACATATAGTTGTATATGTCAAGTAGACTTAATATCGTTTCTTCAGGTAAGTTCTTGACTAATTCTGGAGGTATATCATCTGGTTCTGTACTGGTATTTGGTTTCTTATGTCTGAGTGCATATTTTATTTCACTGTATGTGAATTCTTTATTCAAGTTATCATCGCTTTGTTCTATAGCTATTTCATTTTTTTCTGCTTCTGTTTTTTTATGGAGAAACTCTTGTGTGTAGTGCTTGTCTCAAGAATTTTTTTCAAAATTTTTGGCTAGTTCGTCACAGATTTCTTGGTTGCCTGTTATGTGAAATTGATTTATTTTAAGTAATGTTGTCCCATGAGTTATGTTGACACCTCTAATTCTTCTTATTTTGTCCCACATTTCTTTAACAGGTGTGTTGCTATTTATGTCTGATACATATTTTTTCCATGACATTTCCTTTGCAGTTTTTATTGTCCTTCATACAACAGCTCGTGTGTGTTTTAGTTTTATTAAGGTTTCTGTTGTCTTGTGTTTTTTGTAATTATATAATGCCTTCTTATTTGCTGTTACTGCTTTTGCACAATTCTCATTCCACCATGGTACTACTTTAGCTCGAATTTTAGTTGATTTAAGTCCGAGTGCTGCTGTTGCTGCTTCGTATATTTTATTTGTGAAATTTTCAACTAGTTCTTTTATATCTGTGTTGGGTTTAATTGGTGGATTTCGTACTTTAAGTAGATTTTTGTATAGGTTCCAATCTTCCTCTTTCAACTTCCATTTTCTAACGTTGGAGTCTGTACTTTGTTGGTATATCAAGTATTTTACATGATTTATTTGTATGGGGAAATGGTCACTCCCATGTAAGTCATGGATTACTTCCCAGAGGAGGTCGGATGCTAAGTTTTGTGTACTTATTGCTAAGTCAATGCAGGAGAACGTGTCATTTCTTGATGAGAAGTGAGATGGTGTACCGTCATTTAATATTACTTCATTGTTAAAGCATTCTTCTATAATCCCGCCTTTTCTATCAGTTGCAGATCCCCATACCACATTGTGGCTGTTGTAATCTCAAACTATTATAAATGGATGTGGTAATTGTTGTTTTATATTTTCGATATCTTGTTTATTGAAATTTTGGTCGGGGGGTATATAAATGTTGCACAGCGTTATTTTTTCAGGGACAAATATTTTTATTGCGACGGCTTCCAAATGTGTGTTTATTGTCAGTTCTTCATAGTGATGTTCTTTTTTAATCAGTATAGCCACTCCTCCACTAGCATGCTGGGCTTGTTGTCTGTCTTTTCAGTTGCAGTTATAACCTTTATAATTTATTTTATGTGACATTTTTAAGTTAGTTTTTTGTAAACAGATGTAATGTGGGTTTATATTGTATGAAAGCCTTTGTAGTTGTGCAATTCCTATATAATATTGTTGTGTTTGTCTTGTTAGTATTCATTGTTTTTATCGTTTGAATGATCATTTATTTCTTCGTTTGTGGTATAACTTGTGTCACTTAGTTCTCCTGTTATCTCTATATCTAGTTGTTTTGATATTTTTCTGATTATTCGTGTGATTCTTGCTTTTATAGTCTTGTTTGCTAGGTGTGGGTAGAGATTTCTTAGCATTATTATAATATGTTCTGCATTTTCTGTATACTGTCTAGCAATACTAAGTTGATTTTCTTTGCCATGCACATTTTCTAAGAAATCCTTTAATTCTTCGAATGTTAGCACGTATTTGTTTGGATTTTTCTCTATTATTTCCTTCAATGGTGTTATTTGTTTTTGTATGTCGGTTTGTTGATCTTTTTGGGTTGCTTTAATTCTTTTAGTTTGCATTTTCATATCGATCGAAGTTGAGTCACTTTGTCGGCTTGGTGCTGGTCTCTTAAATTTGGATGTTTGTTCATTTAGGTTTTCATTTTCAATTATCGTTTGCGTACCTCCTGCTGTTGTATCTATATATTCTTGTTATAGCGTTTGTCTTGTTTCACTGACTAGTACATTTGTTCTTTCTTGAACAGTGTTTTTTGGATTGTTTGCTAAAGAATTTGTATTATGTGTGTTTTCATATTGTCCTATAGGTGTTTGTTCCATGTCTATAATTTCTTCATTTTGACACTGGTGTGCCGTATGGCCCGGTTTTCGGCAGAGGAAGCAGGTCATATTATCTTCGGTTGTGACAAATAATTTGTGTACTGTATCATCGTATTCAATCGATATAGTATTTGGTACTATGATATTTTCTTGTAGTATTATGTATACTTGGCGTCGAAAACTAAGTACGTGGCTGTATTGTGCATCTTGCATATTAACTCTTAGAAAGTTTAGCGGGAATACTAGTTTTAAACCATGTTCTTTCAGTTTATTTTCAATTTCGTGGTGCGGAATTATGGGATTTGCATTTGATATAATTAATCTTTTTTGCTGGTGTGTTATAGTGTCTTAAATTTATACTTTTGTCATTTATTGTTATGGTACCGTGTTTTTCTACTAATTCATTTGCTAATTGTTTATTGCTTAGAAAAATACATACTCTTTGTTTGGATATTTTTGAGGCGAATAATATGTTTTTGGCTGGACAATTGATTCTATTGCTGTAATGTAGTCTGGTATTTTTAATTCTTCGAGAGCTGGCATAATGATCGCTTTTTCTTTTTTTGGAAATTCTGTAATTCGTGTTATATTTGCGTAAGACTGATTGTTTTTTACATTGGTGTAAGACTGGTTCTGTGTATAGGTACTTTGTGTTGCTTGCATTTTGTATGTTTATTTGGACGACTCCTGGTGTGCAGAGGCTGTCAGCTAGTTAAAATTTGTTTAATTAAGAGTAGATATTTATTTTTTAATTTTACTTTTTTTCGACATTACGACATTACATAGCCTAATATGGAAATTGCGAGAGGTCTTGTACTGGCAACGACAGATTTTTATCTGCCAATTTTTGGTGAGTTTATTTTTTATTAGGTATTATTTGTAATTTCTTTTCATATGAATAATTATCTATTAATTTAAATATATAATTATTCACTTGAACATTCTTTATAAAATACTCATTAACATCGAATGGTATGTAATCGCCATCGAACTATTCTTGTTGGTACTTATTTTGCTGTAATAGCTAGCCGCTCTCCTAAGGATGAGTTTTTGTGGTTTTGGAATGCTAGAGGTCTAAAAATTCAAAGAAAATTAAATATGATAGAAACTAAGAGAGCAAAGTTAATTTTAGCTTACTGCGTTGTTCCATATTGAGCCAACGTAATTTATTCTAGCTATTTTCTTATTCAACACATATTTGCAAGGTCATAAATTGCTGGCATCAAAATTTTTCATTTTATTCATAAATAGTTCTTTACCCGTTTTTGTATACTTTATTATATACTATGAGTCTGGCTTCATTCAGATCCTTTTAACCCATACATGCGAGTTACAAATGTTTTAATGCATTTTTCCATATCTACCATTATTTGTCGCCCGTCATGTGAAGTATAGGTTTTTTGAAAATTAACATTTTCTTCCAAATGTTTGAAAGGTTTTATTTTGTTTTTATAAAAAATGCAGTAGTGAAATCGCATACCGTAAAAGTGTGAAAATCAGGTTACTTCATTAATGATTCTCCCAAAACACGGATCGCCACATTTGATGTGGTATGTTATAGCTTTGATAAATAGTATATCGTCCGGGTGTCTGCTTCTTCGTGGAGACAAATTAATGTTAGTACGACGTTTTATTATTTTGTCATTAATGTTTTTAAAAGAGAAGCATTCGTTATTGTTTGTGGCATATATACTTTATTCTTGGGAATCACTCCATAATAGTAAGTCCAGTGATTGCCTAGAAATTGTACTAGTGACTCTTCAAAAGAATTGTTTCGTCATAACTTTAAAAAATCAGTTCGGGTCCAGTAATGGAGTACTAATATGCAGCTCTTTTATTTCTTTCCTGATCTTTTATAGAAAGTGTCAACATCTTGTCAGAAACAATATGTATTTCTGCCAATTTTATTCTATATAATTTATGCAGAAAGATCATTTCGACTAAAATAGTACAGTTTAAACAGGACAGTGAAGTGCTGTCGATTTTCGTTCCTAATAAACGTAATAAAGCTCATATTATTTATAATAAATGAACCACCATAGTAAGGACTACGTAAATAACAAATATATTCTGCTGGTCAATATTATCACTCTCACTATCCTCTGGAGAAGATATACATTTTTGGTAGATAATTTTAATTTAATTATTGTGACCGGCATGAACTGACAGATATTAGATAAGCTGTCTGCAGTGATATCCGTGGTTAATTTTTTTTTTTTTTTTTTTTTTGATATGACATAATCATGAAAATTGTGGACTCTCCATCTATAATTCCTTTCATAAGTTTTGTTTACAAAATCTAGAAAACATGAGCAAGTTTTGCTTAAAATACAATAATGTCCATACAAAATCAATAAAAGAGACAGATGTATTTATAATTGTTTTTATTGGCAATTTCATTTTAATGAATCTTTTGAATATGTGATACCTAAAACTATTAAGGATAGTGACACAGGAACTGGTTTTAAAATATCAACGAAAACCTATAGATATGAGCCACGTGTCCCTAAAAATTTTTATACTCTGACCAACAAAATTTTAATACCGAATGTTAATGTTAAAAATTCAAAAAGTAGGTATGTTCTATAGAAAATTGAAAGATCAAGCGGACAAGAACTACAAATCAAACCTAATTTAGAAAGCTCATTGCTTCTCTGGAAATTGCAGAAATTAGGTACTACAAAACGATATGCTACGCCATAATTTATGGCGAATGAACATTGCAGATCAATACGAAAGAATAAGGCAAACAAATAAATAAGGTTTGGCCCAACACGATCCACAGGAAAATTGTGGCTCTTTTCTGATTTATTCTCTTGTCGAATTTGAGAGCAAACAGATGTGTGTGTGTGTGTCTGCACTGTAAAAAATTTCTCTGTAAAATTACTATAATTGTTATTGGCGTCCAAATTGACTAAGTGAATTATAGTAAATTTACAGTTAAATGTAATTTTGTCTACCATTTTTAAAGTTACATAAACGTAAATTCCATAAAAAAATTTATACATGCTTTAAGTAAATTTACATATTAATAATATACATAATTTTTTTAAAACATAATTTAGTAAAAGTATATATTTTTCATTATATTTTAAATAAATTTCACGTAGTAATAGATCATGTGTATGTTTTATTTTCCCCGGGCCTAGAGCCTAATATTCTACTCTGCCCAAGTCCAATTCCGCTAAGCCTACCTAAAATTATGTAAATCTATAATATTAGTAATTAATTCTAAATTTTGTAATAAATAACATACAGTATTTTAAATTTACTGTAATAAATTTAGAATTCACTCCTATTTCATGTACTCGAATAAAAACATTGAGTTTTTACATAGTACTTATAAAATTTGACAAAATTGTCATAGAAATATAAATATATCATTGTAAAAACACAAATGTTTGTAGTAATTACCTCTAAACTTGTAATAAATACATATAGTATTTTTAATTTACTATAATAAATTTAGAATTTGTCCATAGCTTCTGTAAAAATAGAAACTACAATAAAAAGAATTGAGTTTGTACATAGTTCTTACAAAATTTGACAAAATTGTTATAGAAATATTAACATATCACTGTAAAATTTCATATATGTATTTATTGTAATATAAATATTACATAGCAGATCTAGTAATTTTTTTATATTTGTAAGGGTGAATTAGCAAATTTATAGAATTATTTATATAAATGTAAGTCTACATAGTTTATGTAAAATTTGTTATTGCATACATATTATAGTAAAAAATTGCTATAACTTTTCGACAAAATCGCTATTATTTTTTACAGTGTGTGTAAAACTAAATGTATAGGTATAAACGAATGTATTTATATACACAAGATTTTATAATGATTATAAAACTATAGGATCTTACTTGTAAGTTATACGTGTGATGATAATGCTCATGTTAATGTTATATACGAGGTTATATGTATCAATATGTTTTTAAATGTTTGCAAATCCTTTTGAAGGTATAAGTGTTCACTGAAATGTCAGTTTTGTAAGAATAAATGCTGGATGATTAACATTTTGTGTAATTGTTAACGCCTATTTTATTTTTAATGTGATTATATATATATATATTTTGATGATAAATACTAAATTACATACACCGAAGCTTTCGTATAAAAATAATTTTTTGAACATATGACACTGAACTTCTCTGTTTCAGCTGCCGTTGTCGAGTACAAAATATCAATCCAGAACGTTTCTCGAAAATACCTACTGAGGACGAAAACTTAAAGTTCAATAGAATGTTTCTTTCTTTTGGTGCAAGCGTCAGTTTAAAAACTTATTTATTTTTGTCCGGAAAGTTTCATCATTGGGAAAGAAAATAAAGTTTAATGAAATAAGTTAGTGATCAGGTGCATGAGTCTATCCTAGTTTGTGATGGACACTTAACCGTGTGGTCCTCTCTCCTTTCTTTTAAAGCGCTCAAGGTTAATTAAATTTATCTGCAGAAGTCGCCCGCTGAATAAATAATACGCCCGAGACGGTCCCTACACTGCTTGACAACTCCCTGCGGATTTCTTTTTTTAATTATTTTTAAATACAATTTTCCTTCGTTGTACTGAAACTGCCTTCCTCTCCTCCGATTAAAAGGCCAATTGAGAGGGGAAATAAAACCTGCCTTTACCAAACTCAAGCGTAAGCTCTTCGTATTTAATCAATTTTTAATGTAAATCGTTTAAATCAGATTGAGGCATATTTTGGGTGAATGCTCTAAAGAATTTTAATACATTACAAGGTGAAAGAGAATTAATTATTCAAATAATTAAAACACTACTACACTTTTCTTCTATTATTAACATTTCAAACTTTGTAATTGGCTATTGGATTATTTTTTAACAAATATTTACTAAATATACCCACACACATGTAAAGTTGATACAAAATAAAACTGTTATATTAATAAAAATATGCAAAAAATCGGTTTATTTCTTTTATTTGTAATTTTGTACTCCATACTTTATAATTTACCATCAATCCTTTTAATACAATCACTACAGCATATCGTTGAGGCATTCATTTAATTAATTTTGGGATACTGTCTTGTGGTATATTTTGTTATTTATTTCCCATGCGTATTTTTATTTTCCACCGTAAATGTTTTATTGGATTTAAATTGTTGTTTTTGGAGTGGCCAGAGAAGAATTCAGATTTTTGTTGACCTATTTAACTACTTTTGAAGTAGGATCGTTGTTCTTATCCAGTTGAACTATTACTGTTGCATATTTTTGCTGTCATCAGGAAGTATATCTCTGTTCATTAGAGAATCCATGGTGCTCTTTATCTCGACTAATTCTTGTATAATATACACCGCCATCAGGGGCGGCTGGTGATATCTTTGTATGGTAGGGCACAAAAATTTAAAAAAAGTAAATAGAGTATATTAAATTATTTAATCTTTAAGATACAGAAGCCATCTTTGTAATTAAGTGGGTACTAGACGATTACAATTCAACAATAACAGATTACCTCGGAAAATGTCGGACATACTCGGAAATCTTCGTTTAAATTGGTTTCTACCAGGAACAGGATATTAATTAAGTCATATGCAGCTTCGCGCACTTCGCTGCTATTGGTCAAAATTCGAGTAAAAGTAGTGGGAGACAGGGGCAGAAACATTTGTGCTCTAGCTTCTAGCAGCATATCGGTACATGCACACGTCAGTATATAGGCTATCTAGCTATCGGCGGTGTAGTAAGAATTGCATAATAATGACAGTAAATAAATAATAATTAATGTACTTTTAAAATGTATATGTACTCGCTTATTTATTTTTTTCTTGTCTTTTTATTTGGTAGGGCTGTGCCCTTGTGCCCTATAGCACGAGCCGCCACTGACCGCCATAAGAACATGCACCACAGAAAATCACATTTCTACTGCCTTGTCTGATTTGGTATCTATAATTGTATCTTGTTGGTGGACGCACATACTTCGTACCATCATTTCAAAAAACAAAAAAAAAAATGTTTCATTCGAAAGTAGAACTTCTCACTAGTTAACTTCACTCCAATGTTGATATGTATTGCAAACTTTAGTATATCCTTTTAATTTCTTCACCTATTAACGTCCTATTTCTATAAGACGTCGAGTCGAAACATAGTACTTCGGTTGACATTGGCAAGATTTTCTCTTCTAATTTCTTTGAAATTATTCACAGCTGTTTTTCTTGGATCTGCTATAGATTTTAATTTAATTATTCTATCTTTACGCTTTGTTGGTTTACGGTGTCTATCGCATCTTGGCTTATCGGAAAATGATTTTGGCAACTTATATATAATAATACTATTTACTGTGCTTTTATCAATTATTTGCAAGCCGGCTGTCTCAAGAGAAACTACCATGCTGTGCGAATGTGTTTGGATTCTAAATAATATCAGCCTAAAAACTATTAAACTTGATATTCAATATTTCTAATTATTAGTTAACTAGAAATAATATTTTCCCTGAGTGCCGGGCTTATTCATACGTTTACATTTTTTAAGTGCTATTAATATATACGTTGTGTGTGTGTGTGTGGGGGGGGGGGGGGGTGGTTGTGTGTGTGGATGTTGGAACCACGGTTTCTCGTGTTTGCGTGTGTGTGTGTGTGTGTGTGTGTGTGTGTGTGTGGATGTTGGAACCATGGTTTCTCACATACTATAAGACAAAAAATATTTAACTGCAGTTTCCTCAATCTAACATTCCTGAGAAGAGCTGATTAGATTTTCGTAGCATTGGACAACCGGAAGTAGTAGATTCTTTAAAAAATCTAAATATTATTTTTTGAAATTTTTTGTTATTACTAATATTAAAGATCTCTGTCCGATACATTTAAAATTTTTATTATATCTTCTATGGAGATAAAAAAAAGAGACAAATAAATATATAAAATAATAAGTTGTAAATGATTTCACAGCCCATGGAAAACAAGTGGAAAAATTAAAATGTTTGTAATTGACAGATATATGTTGTGACGTAAACAAGGAATCAAAAAAAATTTTAAATACAACTATAAACAAAATTCCTCCTACCTGTCTATCACACTTATAAATTGGGCACGGCTAGCTGTGAAAAAATGTCGGCGGCTGGGTGAAGGTTCGAAACTTTTTTCGAGAACAGGTAGATTAATCAAAAATGTACAAGTTACGCAAATGGGCAATTTTAATTTAAAATACTAAAGTCAAATTTAGATTTCTCGAACAAATTTTCGTGGGCGCCAGACCTTATAAGGATGAAATAAAGGGAGTAAGGTCCACTCCAAAGAAATAAACCGAAGAGTAAAATATAAATGTTTAATCAGAGTAAAAAAATTAATATCACACTTACACATTGGAATTTTTGCACGACGTTGGGGTCGCTACCCGCTAAAAGTTACCCTCAGGGGAGTGTCTTGCCCTCCCAGGACCCCACCTCGGAAGCGCTGAGCCCTCTACCCTCCTGCAGGTCCACTGGCGACGAGGACTACTCGGCGCACACAGCCACGAGCGCAACTTGGCGAGAAAACTCTAAGCGTAGGTGTTGTCGCTGGTACAAGGTGCTCGGCGGGATAAGCAGAGTAAACCGCTCGTGCCGATGGTGGCGGAATACAACCCTGGGCGAGAGAGAACTTAGAGAACTCTTAGCACGACAGCACCTCTCCTAGCTTCGTAAAACGGCTCCTCCGTGGCGAGTAGTCGAAATGGTGTTCCAGATAAAATAATGGGAGCGGAGAAAGAGCTCAGCGACCTCCGAGATCCAATCCCGAAAAGGACAAGGCAACTCGTTCCCTTTCTAACGACCCTAACAGAAAAGAAAATAGCACAACAGAAAAGATTGAGATTGTAAATTGACTGACTACCACCGTACTTTAAATCGTTAATTCAAAAAACAATAAACCGACTGAACGATTAAAAAATAACTAACGACAAAAGTAATACTCGACAATTTGAGAATGTGATCACGAGCGGTAGCGCACAATTACGTTACACAACAATATTGCGCCGCAACCAAGACAAAATAACCACGAGAATAAAAAATAAAAAAAAAAAAAACGCGAAAATGGATCACTATTCCCCGACTATAAAATGGTATAAAACCGAGCCGCTAATTGACGAGTCCACAGGTCCTGTCAAGTCAAGTCACGTCACTCAACATTCACCCGCACTCATCCAAGGGAAAGGGAGAAAAGGAACAGTGGTTAAAATTTTTATCACAAGGAAGAATTTAAAACTCAAATGTAAAGTTAAAGTAACCAAAATTTTAAATAAGGAGCTCAGAAATAATTTACTAGAAAAGTTAAACAGCACTACGACTAAAAATGGTATACTGCAAAAATTGAAGGCGTAGTAATTTACGCGACTAAACCGGCGAGTTAAGGGTTGAAACTCGCATAAAATTTTAAGCAGAACTACTATAAATTAATAAAAAACAACTTTGAAGATGCAAAATTGCATCGGGGAACTGGAACTATTTAGGTTACTTAGCTCGGGCAAATTTAAACAGAATTACTTAAAAATGACATAGCAAAAATTTAGTCAATTCTCTCGGGAATAAAAAATTAAACTCCAAAAATTAAGAATTTAAATCACAAGAAAGGAGGGATCCACAATAAAATCCAATTTAAAAAATATGAAATTGAAACTAAGCAGAAAAATTGAATTAATCCACTCCTGCTCGTCAAACAAAAATTATAAAAAAAATGCTCTCAAAAACTTTCTAGCGATCGTCCAACATTAAGTGATCTTTCACACAAAAAATAAAACTCTATTGTAATGGTAAGAAATTTCATTCCATGCGGTCACTCGACCAAGAAAAAATTTCGCCCACATCGCGACACAAAAATTTAGCAACACGCCAACAATTACAAAAATACTAAAATAAAATGGAACATCTTACCAAGTTACTCCAGAGACGAGAAATGCGGGAACTTCCCAGATTATACTCAAAAAAAGATAGTAATCAAAAAGGTCACTTAAAGTCGATACTCATCACAGAGAGAACAGAGAGAAATTATGCCCGAAAGAGAGTATCCCGAGCTTGGCACCGAGAGCCTGGCACCGAGAGCCTGGCACCGAGAGCCTGGCACCGAGAGCCTGGCACCGAGAGACTGGCACCGAGAGCCTGTGAATTGCAAAGCCGTCGCTTAAATAAACAAATCAGTCTCACCAATTCGGAATCAAAAAGTCACTAGATATCGAATTTACAATAATTAAATTTTTAATAAAATGAGAGATAAATAAATTCAGAAATCGGAACTGTAAAATGATAATGCAAGCGTAAATAAATTTAAAATAAATTTAATAAATGAACAAAATTTCGCGGGAACTAAGATAGCTAACGGTAAACATTTCACCTTGCGCAGTCAGAAAGGTTACCATGTATCTATAATTATAAATATTTTATTAACAATAAAATAAGAAATATCAAATGTACTTCCCAGAAAAAGTCTTCAATAATGTCTCTGGCTTTTTGACATTCACATTGTAACAGTTACTTTTGCACTGTTACCGTTTCTTGAAATTTTTGTAGTCCCGTTGTTAGTTGTGACACACTGTCGCTGGACGGTAACCTGAGTACGTTCCATTCTGCACAATCCCGTTCCGTTAAAATTTCGTGCTACACAAATGTCGCTCTGCACAATTCCCATTCTACACAAAGTTTCCCCCACTCCCAGTGTCATTCTGATCAAACAGTGAATCTCGTTCTGACCAAAGTATGACAAATCGGGAAGGGTCGAATAACATTGCAGAGTTCCAAACAACGTTTCCTCCTTTTCTATAATATCTACTGAACTACATATAAATTATCTATCACGCTACAGATGGCTCTTTTAGAAGGCATCGAACTTCTGTTTTAAATTTACCGGGCATTTAGTTCGGTGACACATGACAAATGTGATACCTGCTGTGCATTCATGGAGTGAAAGAAGTAAGGAAAATTTGCAGATACGGGATTCGTAATTTATTTAAATAGAAACAAGGTAAAATAAATAAAATAGTATTAATAATTCTTTTATCTATTATCATAGTTTTTAATTTTCAGATTCAGATGAGTGAAGAGCAAGAAAAAATAAATTCTTGTTAATGTCCTGGGGTATACGTAAGCCATAATTCTTTTTGATTGTGAATCAGAATATCGAAATGTATATACCTTGAAATTTTTTACCCATTTTTTAAGCTAGATATATCTGGAAATACTGTTAATAAAAAAATGATGAAGATGAATTTTTTTACCCTTATTTAACATCCTTATACACATATCATAATATAAAATTTACGAATTTGTTATTTTGAACTCTTTCTTGTTGGCAGTGAACGAAATGCCTTTCACATCAAGACAGCATTTCTTTTTAAAATGTTGTTTTATCTATCTTATATACTTTTTTCTTATCTGAAAATTAATATTACTTTGTAAATAAAAATTAAATATTCACGTACACGTAATACTCACATAAATTGACCTTTTCAAATATTCACTGATATTCGATTGTCATTGGTCGAAATTAAAAAAATACTGTAACATGATTGGTTGAAAATTTTCGAGCGAAATATTCTACCAATATATAACTCGTGCATGGCAAATACATCAGAATATTTTTCTCGTGCACATTTTTTGTCACATGTATCATGTATTGCACACAACTCTTTTAGAAAGTGTTAAATCTGCTAATTGGTTTCATTTAAAATTTTTCATCTTTAGAAATTAATTAACAACTTTCTTCTGGTCAGTCGGACGTATTTAGGATTTTCGATTTTTGTTTTATTAAAATCGTCTAATAAGATACTCATTAGATTTTTTACGAATTTGTTATTTCGAACTCTTTTTTGTTGGTAGTGAACGAAATGCTTTTGACATCAAGACAATATTTCTTTTTGAAAGATTATTTTTTCTACCTTACAGACTTTCTTCTTCAACTGAAAATTAATAGTACTACGTAAATAAAAATTAAATATTCACGTACATGTAATACCTACTCGCATAAATTGACCTTTTCAAAATAAACCTTTTTTGCAGCCTTCGCCAATATTTTCTTCTTTTTTCTTGGTTTGTAAGTACTATGTTACAAATTATGAATGAAATAACCTATTATATTCTCCTTAAACTGAAAATTAATAATACCTGATAATAAAATTAAATATTCACGTACACGTAATACATTAAATTATTTATCATTTATTATTATTTAGTATTATTATTAGTATAACGGATTATTATTATTATTATTATTATTATTATTATTATTACTGTTTCTATTAAATCAAATAATTACTTTATCTTTAAATATAACTAAATGTTGTAAAAGTTCAATTTTAAAAGCTTACCGTTTCAGTGACATTGTAAAATGGTTCTATGGACAAAATTGATGCAACTTCATGCAATCTTTAAAAAATACTTCAAGGAGTTCATCACTTGTACGTCACTTATTTTTGCGTGAATCGTACTTTGCTTTAAGATTGGAATTCCTTTTATAATATGAATGTCCACATTATGTTTTGAGTTTACAGTGGAAAAATCAATTTCTTCTACAAGTATCATTATTTAAATTTTTACGAAGTGAATGTTTACTAGCATAATTTTTCATCCGTAATTGTTTCTAGTTTCTCTATTTCTTGTCATCAATTCAAAACATGGGAGCTGAGACATGACTGTCTTTTTCCCCTAATTCAGCCACACAGGTGTAATGGGCACATATATTATTCCTTATTTGCATAGGATTGTCATTCAGTCTCTAAGAATGCAGTATCCACAACCTACTTCATTAGACAAAATTAGAAGCATGAATACACAAAATAAATACATATATTTACCTTTCCCAATACTTTTCTTATACTGTTTTACTGGCTTTGTTTACTTTTCACAATTCTGTTGTATTAAGAATTTAATGTTTTTATACAGCATTTCTTTTCTCAATACTGCTTTTGTATATCTTTACTTAATTTCGCAACACATCCTCTTTTTTTATATTTTTAAGAGTAAATCTAAATTAAAATGTGTACTCATATTTGCAGCGCTGGTTCCATCTTGCTGTATCTCGGAAATTACATACAGATTCTACATTAATAATATTATTGAATCCAGCATAAGCGAAGTGGCGTCATTTCTTAAAAGTGTCTCGTATTTTTCAATTTGCTTGATTTATCAAATTACACCCAATGTCGAATTATTTGTCCCCAGAGGAGGTTCTTTTGAAATATGGTGTGTAACAGATAAGCTAGTTCAGATGGCAGTACCAAATGTTAAGTTAATAGGTGAATGGAAACAAATTTACCAAGCAAACTACATGTATGTACATTTAAATGTTGGTTCCGCGAGGAATTCTTTTGAAATATGGTGCGTAGCGAATGAAATAGAAACTGGTTCAGATGGCAACACCAATTGCTAAGCTGATAGGTAAATGGAAACAAATTTAACAAACAAACTGTGTATGTTTGAATGTTGATTACGAGAGTAATTCTTTTGACATATGGTACGTAGCAGATAAAGTGGTTCACATGGCAACACCAATTCTACTTTTGAAAGATAAGCTGAGTCAGGACCAGTATTGGTAACAGGCGGATGTCAGCATAAAATGTTAAATGCCGTATTTCATTGCTTACAGAAATACGCGAATTGGGGCATTTAAAATTGGAGTTCTACAAACTGGACATCTTGTAGAGGAGGAGTTGTCAACTTCGTTTCGCCGTACCCGAAATTGTTGGACGCAGTCGCTGCACATACAAAAATGTTGACAGTCTAAAAGTAGAAAATGTCTTGGGTTTGTTAGACACACAAGACAAAGAGGCAGTGCTGGAGGTGGTGTTTGTGGTCTATCTGGCAGGTGAATTTGGGCTGGCGGAGGTGTTAGCGGATGGATTTGTGCTGGCGGACGAGCTAGTGCTGGTGGAGGTGTTAGGGGACGAGCTTGTGGTGGCGGAGTTATTGCTGGACGAACTAGTGCTGCCGGAGGTGTTGGTGGACGAGCTTGTGGTGGCGGAGGTGTTGGTGGACGAGCTAGTGCTGCCGAAGGTGTTGGTGGACGAGCTTGTGGTGGCGGAGGTGTTGGTAGACGAGCTAATGCTGGCGGCGGTGTTAGACGAGCTAGTGCTGGAGGTGTTGGTGGACGAGCTAGTACTGGCGGGGGTGTAGGTATGCGCTGTTGTTGAACTGGAGGCAGGTCTAATTGAAAAGCATAAATTTAACATTAAAATCAATTTAACTGAGACTTATATTGAGTTCTTTACCTGGCATGCCGTTTAAATTTTGCTCTAAACGATCAACACCATGACATACGAAGAGCAAAAATCGTCTTACATCTCCATCCCTAGCTAACTGATTTTCTGCAGATGATATACGACGGTCCAGATTCACATAACGGCGACGACGTTGATTTGGTAACATTACACCACTTCTAAGTCTTGTAAAATCTAAAGACTTAGCGTGCTCCATACTAATTAATTTTTCCGTAAATGACCATATGTTGGGATGTGGTCTTCTCATAATGCTAAAAAAAATTATAAGAGTACTAATTAATAGGCTATAATACACAGGTGTCTCTTAAATAGGGGGCTAGATTAAATTTATTTAAAGAAAAGTCACGATGCAGTAACTCAGGTTTTATTTTTTTCTGTCTGAACCGTAACAGATATTACAAATTAAACAGAGAGAGAAAAGTTTATAATTGAATGTATCTTTCTGAAAAAAAAATAATTTTACGTTATCGGCGCGGCCATGAAAAAGTTACGGTCTAATCAATGTTGGCACACCAAAGTTTTATATACTAGTGGTTCACTAATAATAACAAGTATCATCTAAAATATTACTTATAACCATACGGACTGTCATACCAAATTTCATCCAAATCGCATAAAGCGTTATGTTATTATAAGCAAAATTAATTTTTTTTCGAAGAACTTTGAAGCAGAATACTGGCTAAATGGTACACTTTCCGGTAAAAGCAAGTTTAGTTAAATCGTCTTATTTTAGCCTTACGAATCTGTGGTTAAGCCATGTCCCCCTTTTTAAGAGACACCTGTATATACCGTGTGTACTTTTTTTGTGGACCATAAGAAATACAATGAAAATAAAATTTTCATATTGCTGTAAATTCTGCCCTATTTATTTTAGAACATAAATGTTTAGAATAAAAAACTGCATCTAACAAGCCAAAGTTTGCGAAAGGCAAAATAAAAGTAATAATTTTTGGCTATTTGCAGAGTGCCATGAGCAATAGCACAAAATGTTAAACAGTTGTATTGCTTGAATTTGTTAGATGACATCTGTCATAAAGTTTTAATAATTACTGAATTCATTAATGTATTTATCAGTACGCATGGATACATTTACCATCGCAGAAAAAACTCAATGAAACAGTATTAACTATTAAATATTAATAAACTTTCATCTGTCAAAGTCAAACTGCGACTATTTGAATTTTATCCTAAAGATTTTTTGTATTTACACTTTAGTTCTAAAATTAATAGGGTAGAATTTACAGCCATTTGAAAATTTTACCATTGTATTTCCTATGGTCTACAAAAAAAGTAGACACACGGTATTGTACAATACTTACCGGTAAAGTTGTCTGTGAAAAGCTTCCACAGAATTATTAGTGCGATGATGTTCTCCAAAAACACTAATATTTAACGGCAACCACTGTCTTCGTAAATAATTTAAAAAAATTACTGGATTCATATTACGTTCATTTGCTATGTTTTGCAGTACATCGAACCCAGCTCCTAACAAAGCGCGCGGCAAAAGTGGCAATACCATGGCAATTCTTACTAGATGTCTAGCCTCTTGCTGATGACCACCACGTAAAATTCCAAATTCTCTAGCTTTTTTGTAGACGGCTCGAGAATAATGAAACCAGCAGCCTTTAAGGTGTGTTCCCGGAAAGACTGTAACAGCAGCAATCCTCATTGCTGTTTCATAATCAGCCATAATACTTTCCACCACAGTATTTCTCAGGATACGTTGAAGGTATCCAAATATGGATTCATATGCAGCTCTACTTTTTCTCTCCATGAGAGTAAAAAGCAAGGGAAACGTCTAAAAGAAAATGATATATTTTAGTATACAGATTTTATAAATTTATAAATTGTTTTTACCATATTATCGTAGAGTAAATGAATGCTAAATAGCTGAAGGGCTCCACCTGCTCTCGGTACTACTTTAAAAGTAGCATCCATGTGGAAATTAACTCTAGGTTGATTCCTGACGAAGTGTAATATTGTTTCCGAAACAAAAATTACAGACTCGCTGTTATCGGATGCGGTAACTCTGCCTCTAAAAAAATCATTTTCCTCCGGAAAGAGATCTCGTCCATATCGTCCGAACCATCTAAAATTTGATTTTGGTATAAATGAGATATTAGAAAATAAACTAATTACATACTGCCGTTGCATAATAATAGTAGAATATTCAATTAAACTAGCCGGTATCATAGGAGTACCTAATCTTCGACTTCTGTACATAGTCGATCGAACACTCTGAAAACCACTAATTAGCAGAGCACCTTCTGGGTAGCGCCGTTCTTCCTCTCGGAATATTGTCTCAAGCTCAGTGTTTTCTTGTTGAGCCCGTCTTCTTAAAGAAGTTCTCAATCGCAGATGCTGAATTTCTGCTACATCTTCGCCATGGTTATGCTCCTGAGTCATAGTGGGCACACCTTGCCTTACTATTACACGAGCAGGACATGTATCTCGGTGTCTACACTGCATGTATATATTGCCTCCTTGGCGTCTAGTACTACTAGTATATACAAAATTATTAAAAATAAACAACGAATTGTTGGCACGATAGCCATCTACTCGTTCCATCGTAAATAAAACGTAAAAAAATTTACGAAAAATATATATCAAGAACCAAACAAAACTGGAAGTGAAAAGAAAAAACGAAAACGCAAATATATCGTAAGTGATATATATAAAAAAAACGAAGAAAACGTTAAATAATTAACGAAGAATAAAAAACACAAAATTTAAAACGTAGTGCTACGTACACCAAAAAGCACACACAAGAACGAAAATATATTTTAAAAAAAACGAAGAAAACGTTAAATAATTAACGAGGAACAAAAAAACTCAAAATTTAAACGTAATACTACGTACAGCAAAAAGCACACACAAAATAAAAGCAAATAACACACCAAGACAATACTCAGAATGTATAATCATATACTATAAACCACAAAGTTTCTTGCAATTCCACCAAACGATGCGCGCGCTAACTTTTTGACTGAAAGATGCAATGCGCCGACGCGCCTGCCAGAGGGATTTGTAGGGAAAAATTCAATTACTAATTTAAATTAATAATAATATATAAATTTTAATAAAAGTAAATAATAATGCATTTAATTTATCAACTTATTCCACGTCTAGTGTCTAACGAATGCCGATCTAGAGTGTGTGGTCCTTCTCAAAAAATCATCAGTCATCAGTCGCAGTCTCCTTCTTCGCTTATTGATACATTTCGTTATATAAACAAACAAGACTGTTATTACAATAGACGTGCCGCATTATGATAACAGGGTCGCCTACATTACTTGCGTTCTTGCGGGAGGGAATAAAATTTGGCGCTTAAATTTCAAGTTGTTATTAGATTGTTTCGAAATTCTAAATTTAATCCTATATGTATAATTTATTTTATTTTATTAATCTTCTGCAGGTATTCGTATTCCTTTATTTATTGTGGAATTTTGCTATCTTAATCGTTTCTGCAAAATATTACATGCTTACAAAAGTAATTTATTTTTCGCAAATACAAATTTTATTCAATGTATATTTTCTTATTTTATGTAAGTTATTTATTGCGAAAATTTTGCATTGTAAATATAATATGAACGCATGAAAAATTCGACAAGAAATAAGGTAGTTCTTTTTTAATCTGAAATTTAACTATACCAACTTGAAATTAGGCGGCAAATTTAAATACAATATTTTCCTTTGCGTTTAATCAGTTAAATAAATTCAGAACTTGAATTTGAAACGTTACAGTTCGCATAATTGGCCAAGGTTAATAATAATCCATTATTGTCCGTTGTAAGCGTTGCTAAGGAAGCGGTAGAAAAGAATAATATCACAACTCAATGACAGGTCAATGTTATGCTTTTTGGACTATTTATAATTAAATTTTAAAAATCAAAGTTACATTAACAATTCCATCGACTGCTTAAAGAAAATATTTGAAAACACGTAGGAGTATGAAATAAAATGTTGTACATCATATGGCCGTAAAGTAGTATTACGGTACTTATTTCGAAATTCCTGACTCGGCTCTTTCGTCGCCTCGTCCGTAAACTTCTCATTCGTGCCGCAATATCTCACTTCCCGGCCTTCGTAAATAACTATTTTATAATCTATGCAGTGCCTGTGAACTTAAAATTACTCCCTATGTATGTGATATATAAATTAAAAATGAAATTCATATTTTTACATAACCCAAACAAACTGATAATGATTTTGTATATGTTTTTCTTTTGATATTTCGGTTTGTGTTCTATATTTTGGGTACATTTATAAGCATTTTGTTTGTATTATGTTATTTTTGGGAATGCATACAAATTTCTAAATGCACACATATCACTCTGTACATATCTTGCCATATACATTTTCCTATCCTATCGTACAAATATGTCCCTTGTAGTTATATTATCCTGTACATTTCGCGCCTTGTACATTTGGCATGTACAAATCTATACCATGACGTTGCGGCGCTTCAAGTAATTCAAACTTGGCGCGTTAACTGCATCTAGACACTCCAAAAACAAAAAGAACAAAACTTATTTTAATACAAACATGACATACTTACGTATTTACTAACGCAGCAAACTGTTCCATTCCATAAAACTATTGGTTTATTTACTATTTTTACCAGGGATGGTAACCGAAACTGGAACCGAAACCATTAACCGAAAAAAACCGAAAAAAAATGAGAACCGAAACCTGTACCGAAATTCGAAACAGATACAAAACCGGAATCGAAAGCAAAACCCTTTTTTATTTATCGGTTAACCGCATTATATATAGGTCCCTTGTTTGTTGTTAAATATTGTAAATTTTTATTATTAAAATACTTATGTATAAAAAAGTAAAAACATAAATTTATTTTCTATTTGTTTTTTTTTTTTGTCGAAAAGTATTTTAATTTTCAACGCAGTACCTGAATCGGGTGGTGCTCGAAATCCATTACATGTTACATTTACATAGACATTTAACATGGGAAATTAGAATATTTGCTTCCCATTAAAACTGATTGTTATAAAACTTTGTACACGTGTTTGTGGACACTTTTTGCATCATTATAATAATTAATTGTTCAAAATTAATAATATTATTCTCGTAAATTACTTTTGCAAAACCGAAACACTTTTAGTAAAACCGGTATACCAAAACCGATTGCTGTATAAAAACCGAAACCCAAATCAAAACAGAATTTTTATTTTCACGATGACCGAAACCGTAACTCAAACCGATATTTTTTATGGTTACCATCCCTGATTTTTACTATAGGCGGTATATGAAATTTACGCACAAATGCATTAAAATTGTTTGTTTACATCTTAGGTTAACCTGGTCACATAAAGGGAAAAGGAAAATAGTTGAGGGAGCGATCCGCCCCTTCTGACCCATACTTGCGACGCCCCTGCACTTGTGATATAACTATTGAATATTTCCTTGATATAATTCAGATTTGATATTTTTAATTATTTTTTATGAATATGTCTAGGGGCGCTATAACGCGAGGGGGCGCTTAGGAATTTTGGAAACATTACAAAATTTCATTCAAACTTCAATGTTATCATATTGTTACTATAGTTGTTGTGTTTTGGACTGTTTCTGAAATTTGTAAAGTCTAATCGAGTTGGACGGGACGTTACGACAGATATCTTTCCCATCCTGACTCCCCGAGCAGACAAACGCAAACCATGAGCAAACGCGAGTGGTGAGAGGTCATTCTCTACATTAATGAAGACGAAGACATATTTACGAAATTCTGTTAGTCAGGAAGGACTTACGAATTTGGCAGTTCTGTCTATAAACAGTCCAATAACCAACGCTCTGACTTTCGATAATATAATTACGATATTCAAAAGCAAAAAATCAAGAAAAAGAATTTAATTTAAAGATATTGGTTTTTACCTCTCGCTAGAGAGGTATTGGATTCATGCTAAAATTCGCATATCCAGATTTTATTGAATAAGCACGATTTAAGGTTCCTAGAATCCGATTATAACATTTTTAAAGTGATGTCTGTGTATGTGTGTATGTGCGTGCATGCGCGTGCGTGCGTGGGTGCGTGCGTACGGGTGTGTGTGTGTGTGGATGTGTGTGTGTGTGTGTGTGGATGTGTGTGTGTGTGTGTGTGGATGTGTGTATGTGTGTCTGGATGTTGGAGGGACGATTCCTCAAAAACTATAAGACTTAAAAAATATTTAATTGCAGTTTCCTCAATCTGATATTCCTGGGAAGAGCTGAAAAGGTTTTGGTAACAATTGGACAACCGGAAGTAGTAGTTTCTTAGAAAAATTCTTCTAAATATAATTTTTTGGAAATTTTTGTTATTACAAATATTGAAGAACAAAATTCTCCATCTAATACACTTAAAATTTTTATTATATCTTGTATAGATTTAGAGATAAAGACACTATAATATATAGAATATTCTAATTGCAGAGGCTAAGACACTAAGGAAACGACTTTACAAATTCAAATGTTTATAACATAGTTTGTAAATGATATATGTCAGTGTTAAAATTCAACAATTTTAGTACCATTCTGGTAAAATGCATATATCCATCAGAGGGGGGGGGGGGGGGTGTTGCACAAGAATATTTTTGCCTAGGGGCGCAAGAATATGTTTGCCTAGGGGCGCGTTCAAATCTAATCCGGCACTGTAGACATCGGTAATGATGACGATATATTTTACCGTGTGGGCGCTTACCAGGCGTCACCTCACGGGCACTCATAGCAGGTGTGGAGAGTGATTGGTCGAAATTCAAAAAATACTGTAACCTGATTGGTTGAAATTTTTCGAGTGAAATATTCATATATTTTCGTTTAGATGTAAAAATCACTGGAAACTTACAAATTGATAACTAAAATACTTTTTTACGCTATTTATTACATACATTTACGTAACAAGACCTGAAAGTCATACTTTGCTGGGTGAGCAAGCAATTCCACAGCGAGCCGTAGACGAGCTTTGGAAGCTTGTGAGCCTAGTAAAGGCACTTTCAGGTCAAGTTGGGTGTAATATAATTTAAAAGCTTAATGTTAGATGATATAGTTGTAGTTGGCAACACTTGGAGAAACGCGGGATAAGTTTTAAGAATAATAATAAAAATCTATGGAATGTAAAGAAAATCATTTTTGGAAATAAATGAGTTGTGCACTGAAGGAGCGAGTTTTATTTGAATTCTTTATCAAAACATTACATTGGGTACACAAAATTTTTCACAATCCTGAAAAAAAGAATAAATATAAATCTATAGCTATGCATTATTTTATTTTTTGTTGCGAGGAAATAAGAAATAAATACCTAAACAACTGATTACCATGGATACATTCATGTAGGGGTCGGTAATGTACTTTCCGATCCCTTATAGACAACTTTCTGAGCTAACTCGGTAAAGTAGGATATTCAGATCCAAAAAATGATCTGAAAGAGCTCATTTTCTGGGCGATCGCGAAAAAATCACTATTTCATAAAATTAACTGTCAGAATACATTATAAAAACATTTCTAACACATCTTATGGGATTTTTATTTTTCTGCATATAAATAACTTACATTTGTGTACATGTTTCAACCCCCAAAGGTCTCCCCTATTTAAAATATATTTGTATTGTATAGTTACGAACATGTCTAATAATTTTTTTTTTGTTTGTAATGAGTCTCAACAGGACCTTAAAACAATCTTTTATGATTGTAAAGCTTCATATTTAATACGAACATTAGCGATTCACAATATGTTCGGCTCGGATCTCATATACTACTCGATTTGTGTCTCTTAGTACAGAATATTCTCATCAGTTCTAAACATTTACATCCCAAGAAAATAGCTATACAACAAGCTTTTAAGGCTATTACAGTAATATAAGTATTATTGATTGTTTTATAATCGGAGTCTATAAACCAACAACCATTGACAAGCAGCAGTTGACTGGCAAAGAAACAATTTCTGCAGAGCGAGTTACCTTAAAATATAATAAAATAAGGATTCAGAAAATGAAAATATTGAAACATGTATAATTTTTGTTTTCTTAATAATATAAATTTTTAATCCATATTGTTCATAGTAGGTACCTACGAACTAATTAAACTACAAAAAAATATAATTCTAATAATTTTATATAGTATAATAATAGTTTATGTGTTACAAAATATAGTTTTTTTTTTTTTACAAAGGCGAGATTGGATTTAGCATGATCACGGTTTTAACTAAAATGCTGTTTTAAGAAATTTCAAATTTTAATATTTAATGGGGTCATTTAAAAAAAAATGTCGATTTTTTTTATAAAATCATGAAATCCATCTCATTTAATAAATATAGTAATAGAAAATTATTTGAAATATGCGACTTTTCATTCATAAATTTGCTAATCAACTTTCGCGCTTTTAAACACGGACTAAATTTGTGACGACACAAATTCATACTCACACAAAGACAATTCTCTCTCTTACACACACACACACACGCTTCACAACATGAAATAGCAATCTAACCTAAAAGTGTGACAGCTGACAGCAAAATATACGAGATTATTACTTTCTATTTCTTTAAAAGTACTAGTGCAGTATAAGGTATATAAATAAACCATTTCTTTAAATAAATACCAAACCAAATAATCATAGTTCTAATTCTAAATTAAACCGGTAGAGCTCGACTATCGTATCCGTGAATCTGTGTCGTCAGCCGTTGAAATATTTGAAATTAAACGCAACTTTTAAAAAATCATATCTTTGATTCTAAAGACTTGTAAGATGTAAAACATATACGTACATGTTTGATTTGACCTATTTTTTCAAGAAAAAAATAAATCAGAAAATGTGAAATGACCCCATTTCGCCCTTACGTTTAAAGAACGATTTTTTTAAAAAAAAAATATTAGGTTGAATACAAACTTTGTTCTGCTGTAAATCATATTTTGATAAATTTGATATTATTTATTATTGTTATTAAATAATGAAATTTCACATTTCTTAAAATAGCCTTCAGTTAAATAAAATCGTGATCATACTACGAGTGAATGATTTTATGGATTATTAATTATGTAATTGACTCCGAAAGCGTGACGTCAAAATCGACCGGGAATTACAAAACCTGAAAGTAGGCTTCCGGTTTCTTGACTGCATCTTGAAAGAGTTTATTGTGAACGAACCGAACTAGCGCCAAATTTAAATAGCTGTCATTTGTCTTATTTGAAAACTAGAAAATGTAATGATGTGATTTTGTTACATATTCCTGTTTTATGTATTTAAAGTAAAAAATTAAATTAAAATATATGCGTAATTTGTTTTAAGAAACCTTATATTGAAATAAATTTTAATAAATTCCAAGAAATAATGTTATTGTGGCTCTTATCATTCTTCAGCGAGGATGAAAAGATTTTCTTCTAAGTTATAGACCTAGCAATTGTTTACAGGAGTGGTATTCTGCATCTAATCACTTATTCTGTCCGTTCTTACTTTCCATTCAATTCGTAGTGTTTTAGTCGCGCTTATTATCTCATCTGGTACGATTTTGATTTTTGCAAATTACAGTGGCACAAGAAACAAGAACAAGTGATTCGTTTTTCTGCAATAATAAGTTTTTTTTGTGGATGACGAGAGACTTATTGTTGTGGTGAAAATGCAGTGGAATAAAACCATGTTCATTTGGTGTGTGATGTCCATTGTCCATGAAATGGTTAATGACGCAGGCCTTAATATTATAAAAGGAAAAGTGCATACATTATCTTTCTTAATTTTCGTTGGCTGTTACGATCTCTCACTACAATTACTAATTTTGTTTATTTTATTTTTGCATCCCCTACATACCCTATAAATTTGTAACACGTATTCATTAACACTCTTTATATTATTTATACGTATGTGACAAATATATTTTATTATATGATAATCTACTTTTCAAATTTTTCATACCTACTTCTTTTATTTTCCATGTCCAATATTTGTCATATGCATTATACATTTTATTAATTGATTATATTGTTATAAAATTAGCTGTATAAGAAACAATTTTTAATGCTAAAAAAGTTTTATTTACACTTTACACATTACAGCTTTGATGATAGCTATTTAAATTTGGCGCTAGTACGGTTTGTTCACAACAAACTCTTTCAAGATGCAGTTAAGAAACCGGAAGCCTACTTTCAGGTTTTGTAATTCCCGGTCGATTTTGACGTCATCACTTTCGGAGTCAATAATACATTTATCATTAGAGTATATACACTAATGCCCGGAGCACTGTGTTCTGATAGAACTCTGTCTCGCTTTTCATTGATGAAATTTTGTTGTAACGAGATATTTTCACATTCTTTCCCTCATCGTTTAGTGTTTTAATCCACTGAGTAATTTTTTCTGTTGCATCCGATCTTCAGTAGGCAGGTCTCCATTAATATAAATTTTAGATCTTTTGAATGAAAATCTGTTCGTGTAGACGAAATCTTTTAACTTTATATACAGTTGAAAATGTTACCCGAATTGGACGTATTTTATTAGATTTTTGTCCCAATCGGAATATGTGATTTGTTCGATATCTACGTTGGCAAGGTATGGCTTGGTGTACTTGATTATTGGGTCTGTAACAAAATTTTCCAATTCAGTTATACTTTTCTCGTCTTCTGGTTTACCAATGAATAATATTTTTTTTTTCATTTTTAATCGTTTTTCTAGCATATTTATTGTGGCACGCTGTTGTGTAATTTGTTTTTCTATGATCGCAATTTTATTGCCATTTACATTTAATTTAATGGAAAATAGAATCAAATTTATTCTTAATATCTACTATTTCCTTCTTGATGTGCTCCGTCGTCGATATTCGTGATTCTTGTAAGTAATGTATCGATTTTATTATTTAGATCCTCGAGATTGTCGTCCATTTTGAGGTTATATTTCAATAAATCACTTAATTACTTGGAAAGCGTGTACATTTGAACATTTACACAATATTTGATGAACGAAGAAACTTTCAATTGAAGTTTCTGACTTCTAGAAGGCTAAAATAGCAGAGCAACACTATGTTTACAATTATTTTTACAAAAGACCAAAATATTATTTGTACATGAAACACAATGTTATCGTAAAATATTAACCAAGACTTTATGTATACCCCAGGACATTAGGTGCGTTCAATGAGGGTAGCAAAACTAGCGAAACGGAAGTATCTTCTATTGAACGCTCTGCTAGTCTAGCGTTTGCTAGATTTGCTAGCTAGCAAATGCAGCGAGAATTTATATGCTACCTCTGCTAGATTTACATGTAAGGCGGGATTATTTAAAATTCAGTTGTAATTTGGTGCGTAAATTAAAATGTTTATATATTACATAGCTCATCTTTCATCATAATAATTAAAGAAAAATATTTTTAAATATAAATATCTATTTTATTTATTAAATTTTAATTTTCTTGTAGTTCATGTTAAACAGGAGCACGTGAAAACATGGAAAATTATAATAATATAATGATATTTCTGACAAATTCTGTATTATTTAATATTTCATTAAAAATATTTTTCTCTTTATATCTGTATATAAGAACCTACAAAATAAAATATTATATGAATTAATATATTTCGCAATTATATGTATGTTTAATTATTCTTAAATTGCTATACATATATACTCGGCGTAGCCGAGTTCGCTAGTATTTTATACTAAATTTGTCCATATTCATTTCTTTTCACGTAATTTCACATCAAATAGGTAGGTACTCCCTGCATTCAAACATGAAACCGCCAAGTAAGTTAGCAAACCGTTCAATGTGACTGTGAATTGACAGCTTAGCGCAGGTTAGCAAATGCTAGATTTGCTAGCTTCATTGAACGCACCTATTAAAAAGAATTTATTTTTTCTTCCTCTTCCGTCATCTCAATCTGAAATTTAAAAAGTATGATAATAGATAAAAGAATTATTAATACTATTTCATTTATTTTACCTTGTTTTTATTTAAATAAATTACGAATCCTGTATCTGCAAATTTTCCTTACTTCTTTCACTCCATGAATACACGGCATGTATAACATTTTCATATGTCAACTGTCAAACTAAGTGCCCGGTAAATTTAAAACAGAGAAGTTCGATGCCTTCTAAAAGAGCCATCTGTAGCGTGATAGATAATTTATATGTAGTTCAGTAGATATTATAGAAAAGGAGGAAACGTTGTTTGGAACTCTGCAATGTTATTCGACCCTTCCCGATTTGTCATACTTTGGTCAGAACGAGATTCACTGTTTGATCGGAATGGCACTGGGAGTGGGGGGAACTTTGTGTAGAATGGGAATTGTGCAGTGCGACATTTGTGTAGACAGAAATTTTAATGCAACAGGATTGTGCAGAACGGAACGTTTCGACATATATTACATATACTCTTCAGAAATACCGCCAACTCATCAATCAATTGGAAGACTCTGGAACATTAGAAGAATAAGAGTAATAGAATGAATTAAAAAAATATAAAAATATATAAAGAAGATATGTCAAATATGTACAATACTTATATAACCTAATATGGAAATGGAAGTACCGAAAATATCTAATATAATTTTGAGCTCAGAAATTAATATTCAAAATTGTCAAAAGTATACAATCAATTTTAATATTGTAAATAATTAAATAAAAATTAATTTTTAATTTGCGCTCGTTGCCATGGGAGACGCGCGAAAATAAATTATGTTCCTTGCTCCTCAAAAAACATCAACTTTACAATGACAAATGAGAGTGTAAATGTCTGTTTTTCATAGCACTCGTAGAAAAAATATTTTTAAGTATAGACTTGAAATTAGGTGGAAAAGGAGAGATATAGAAATTTGCTTTTAAAAGGTTATGTAAAAGAAAATATGGAAGCTGGGGTCAAAATGACCATGTTGTGCATTCTAAAGGTTTATTTCTTGCTATTTTTTTCATAAAAAATATAGGTTTGTTTATTTTTCATTTGCATTGTTCGTTTGTACAAATATCCTGTAGAATTGATTGCGTTTATAATGTTTTCATTCCATATCATGCAGTTTTGATACAATCGGATTTTTGTGATTTACAGATAACTTTGAGTCAGTAAAAGTGTAATACGTTCGTGTTCTTCTTTATAACAAATTCTAATTGCTTTTGTAATTTTTTTTATATTATTGATTAGTGCGTTATTACCGTCCATTAGTAAGATAATAATTTTGTGCCTTTGTTATTGAAATAAAAGCAATAGCACAATAACTGATATTAAAGTAATGGGCATTTCTCTTAACATTAAAGTGCACTGCAGAGACATAAACGGTATTAATCTTTAGCGGTGAATAATACAAATGGAATTCTGTAGGATTATCTACATTTGCGTTTGTAAGAGGATTGCACAAGCCGAACATATGAATGGAAATTTAAATGAAACTTTGTTTTCCATGTTATTATAAAATTACATATTCATGGACTCTGATTAGATTGTTTTTATAATAAATATAAAGTAAACAAAAAAGTAAAAGCTTTTCCAACATTAAATAATAAATTTAAATAAATAAAAAAAATAAGTCCATACAGTGTGCCCATTTCATAAGTTCCCGCCTTAAAGTTTAAAAATAGGCAAAACAGAATACATTTCATAAACCAGTTGGTAAATATTAGTACTTGAAATCGAAATAATCACAGTAGGTATAAGATCAAAAGAAAATTTTAAAAACCAAGTCACTTATGAAACGTAACCTATTTTTAGCTCCCGCTACCATTGGTAAGGGAGGTATAGGGATCGTGCTGAAAATCACGTATCGAGATTTTAGTAAATGACCACGTTTTAAGGTCCCTAGAATCCAATTTTAACATTTTTACGATGATGTCTGTATGTGTGTATATGTGTGTGTATGTATGTATGTATGTATGTATGTATGTATGTGTGTGTGTGTATATGTGTAGGGATTTTGTCTTCGGTCTAACTCAAATACTATCATTCAGAAAATTCTGAAACCTTGTATTTCTATCCTATTCTAATATGAAAAGAAGCCATTAGATTTTGGTGTAAATTGGATAACCGAAAATGGCACTTTACCTGAAGCTGATAGTGGTTTTTCTTCAAAAAATACAATTAAATGCCATTTTTTCGAATTTTATGTCTTATGAAAATTAAAGATTATTGAATTTTCTATAGGAATACATTAATACTTTTTCTATATATTTTACAGATAAATTTAAAAATATTTTTTTTTATTAGTCGCGAAGCCTAAGATAAAAACTATTCCTTTGTTACACAGTTCATTTTTCAAATGAATGTAACTGACAGTAAATGTCACTGTCAGAAAACAGAAAACTTATCACTCCAAATTAATAGTGACATTTTAAAAAGAAAATAGTAAATAAAGCAATAGTTTTCTGCAATGGAACAGTTAGCAGCGTTAGTAAATACGTAGGTAGGTATGTATTTAAATTAATAAAAAATAAATAGCGGGGGGTTTTGTGTTGGCCACATCAGATTTTTAAACTTTAAGGCGGGAACTTATAAATGGACACCTAGGATGAATCTCGTAAATGCTTCGGTTTACGGATATTTACATAATTGGAAATAGTTTTGGTTTGAGTTATAACGATGATATCTATATGAACCAATTTTAAAAATTTATTGTACAAAATTATATATTACAATATTTTCTTACAGAATTCCTAGGAAACATACACATATATGATATATAAATATCAAGGATAAATCACAGCACAATTTCATTGTGCTATGATTTCTTCTTGATAGTTATATATCATGTGTGTGTTTGCTGGGTTTGCTTAAAATTATGCTCTTGAATATTCATAGATATTCGCATTGGAAAGTAGCAAATGACATCTCTCGACTATTTCGTATTTTATACAAGATAATAAAATTCTATTTTATAATTAAATTTTATCGTCCTGTATAAAATTGATATTTCTGATAACGTTAATTGCATACTTAAAGTTATTATTAACACAAACCGTCAAAGTTTATAATGTATTTAATTTATATAAAAATTAAGTGCTTTATTTATCCTTGCTGTTAAAGTATTATTTTATCTACCCTTGCGGTTGAGAATATGATGCACCCTTCCTGCTAGTAGTGCTACGCGGGGTCGGGTAAAGATGGGTTGAGTCTCTTGTGTAATAAAATAAAGCCAACTCAACGAGCGTGTACTATGGTTAGAAAAATTAACTTTGTCGGGTCCAGCAATAAAACTATAAATATCGTAACTATGACAAAGCGGAATATCGCTCACTGCTTGCATTATAATATTGGGTGTCAACGGGCTATTATTTGCGCCGCTCTGTTGAAATGAAAATTTGTTCTGTGTTAGTACATTGGAGTAAAATAATCTTCCTGTTCCTTTAACATAAATGCTATTTTTGTTTGAAATTATTTTTTGTCAAAATGAAAACTGTAGTTCCAAAAATTATTTCAAACAAAAATAGCATTTATGTGAAAGGAAAAGTAAGATTATTTTACTATGCAAAACGCTCAGAGCAGGTAGAAGTACCAGGTGATGCAACAAAAGAGCGGCGCTAATAATGGCCTGTTTTTTATCTCATATTATAAAGCAAACAATAAGCGATATGCCGTTTTGTTATAATTACGATATTTATAGTTTCGTTTGCAGGTCCCTTAGACCTACAAAATCGAATATGAAATTTTATAAATATTGTTTATTTGTAGTGATGTTAAAACCCATTTTCAGTTAAAAGTTGAGAATGACAAGATGTATAAAATCTGTTGTGGCCAGCACGTAACCTCTCGCCATTTCCATATTAAGCTATATAACATTTATGGTACACACACAGCAATTCTAATTACAACTATTATTAATATATTTTTTTATTTTTAATTTATTCTATAAGAAAGTTCCCCCTACTTTTCTAAATGTTGGAGATTCTTCAAATTCATTGACGAGACTGGCGGTATTTCTGATGCGTATATGTAATATATGTATCTAAATTTCAAGTATTTAATTAACAATAAAATAGGAAATATTAAATATATTTCCCAGAAAAAGCTTTTAGTAATATATCTGGATTTTTGACACTGACATTTTTCTGTCAATTACAAATATTTTAATTTTTCAACTGGTTTCCATGGAGTTATTTGGGTACTGAGATTCATTACAACGGATTATTTTATATATTTATAATTCTCTATCTCTAAATCTATAGTAGATATAATAAAAATGTTCATTGTATCGGATAGAGAATTTTATATTCTTTAATATTTGTAATAACATAAATTTCCAAAAAATAATATTTAGAAGCTTTTTTAAGAAACTACTACCAATGTTGAGTCTGAACTTGAATACAAGGAATACTTTTAACTATCAAATTTCATTTGTGAAATCTTACAAAAATGTGGGAACTTATTCTTATCAAGAACGTAATGAACGCTCAACGGTTTATAGGTGTTTTAATTTAACTGGTGATACTATTATTTTATGTTAATGAAAATTTAAAATACATACTGTTTATTCTACTTGCCTACTTGCACTAATTTGTTTTTGTTTCCGAACCGAAATTTTAATAAATAAAACAAATTAAAGCCGGCACTACGGCAGTGTGGTTAGAGTGTCAGCTTTGTGATCGGCAAGTCCGAGCAGGCTACACAGCAGCGATATGTTGGATGATGGGTGAACGCTCAGCAACAAAAAATTTTTCACACTGCGGCTCGGTGCGCCCGGCACCCTTACACCGAAAGGTACAAAAAGGGATATATATATCTATAAATTTTAAAAATTATTCATGGCTGTCACCGCGGACGTCATACTAAATATCGACTTTTATCATCATGTAGCTTGGTTAAAACCAAACGAAATTAATACGAGGCTGTGTAATTCTGTCTTTATTCTAACAAACTTACTTTGATTTGACTTTGTAGTTAATTTCAGTTATGAAATGTTGGAAGTGATTTGATCCTAAATCCTTTTGCGAGTGAACACCACGTTAATCTTTCAATGAGGTAGAATATCTCGGAGGTTATACTTTGGTGTGTTTGCGTCTTTACAAAGGGGTAGATAATCATTCATTTTTATGGTGCAATTGAGTTAATGTCTAGTTATAAAATTATACTAAATAAGCTGAAATTAAGGCGAGGAATGGCGTGACCTAACATGTGGTGCTTGAACACGCAACGTGCCAGTGCCTTCCGTCAGCGAGGGAGAAAAGGACTTTCCCCAATGTTGCTGCGCTCCAGAAATTTTCAATTTAATTTTATTTTCTAGACGGTATTCTAACAAGCTAAAAACCTACTGAAATTATGTTATAATTTCCCCTTTGTGCAAAGAAATAAATGGGATTATTAATACATACTTTAACAAAAAAAAGTATGCAAATATTTAAGGTCAAACTGGCAACTAATTAAATTAAAATTTTATTCATAAGTTTTTTTAAGTAGGTATACAATGAACTTTATAATTAAATAGAATTTGGAAAGGCTGAATAATTTAAAGATAAACCCTGTACTTTAATTACCTTGTAACTTTTAGAAGCAAATTATTCGATAGCTCTTGTTTTGTTGAAATTCCTTTATATTTGTGTAATATGTACGAAAATTGTCTGAAAAATAAAACAGAATATACGTTGGTATTTTCATGCATATCTTATATATCTTAGGTAATTAAGGTTTATTGTTTTTTTTTGTGTAATTCTTAATTTCATGAAGGACAGTGTAAATCTTTATGTTTTATATTGAAAAACAAACCACTCCTTCAAGAAAATTTTGTGATTTATGATTCAATATGTTTTCTCGCTCATTACTTATGAACATAGTAAACATTACTATGTATTTATAATAATATATATCTTTATAAATTTAATTATAGCTGGCGCTCACTGATCTAGTATGCGCAGAACCTGCTTGGGGTCGAACTGTAATATTAGGGGAATTACGTATACTGATGTTTAAAATAATTGTAACCTATTTATTAGTAAGTATTGTTTGCTATTATGACAAGAACAACACTCTATCAATATTTACAATTAGAGTAAAGGGGTAGGGAATTCATGTACTAGCCAAAGAAATTATAGTCAATGTTTTGATTGGCTAGTATGCACAGTGCCAGACTTAACTAAAAGCGCGCCTGCTATGCCTACCTTTATTTGTAATATTATTTCGCTTACAATTACAATAAAGTTGAAATATACAAAGAAAGCTGTTACACTAAAACAAAATATTACAATAAAATAAAAATTTCTAAAATAAAGTTCAACATCAAAAAGGAATTTACACGAAATAAGGTTAGATTAGGTTATTGTAGGTAAATTAATTATATGTTTTTGTACTTAAGTATTTATATTTTTAAGTATGTTTCAGCAATTTTTACGGAGAAAATATTCATTTTATTTTCATCTATATTTTAATTAATACCGTTTGTAACAATTTTTTTGTTAAAATATAGTGATGCAAAGACAACACTTTTATTTAGTAACCTTAGAAATAACTTGCTTCTTTTTTATTAATGTACCTATCATTCCGCATGCCGCTCTTTATTTTGTTATTTTGGGATAAGCTTCTTTAAACTTTTAGAAAAGAATGGATTTGACACAATAACTTTTTGTTATTACCACAAGTGCTAATATGAGATTTCATATTTCAACTAGTGTGTTATGTTATTTTTATTGAAACATTCATAACAAGATACATTTTATATTTATTATATTATGACATTTCCAATAATCTTCGTTACACTAAAATTGTTTTCGAAAATACTTGATTCTAAAAGAATTCATTAGCCTACTTCAATTACCCCCTTTAATTAATAGTTATTTGTATCACTTTTTTCCCAATTTCATGATTTTCCAATTTCAGGCGGTTTATCTTGACTAACGGTTTGAGTTTGCGCAGTTATACGATTTTGGTCACCTGTTTTCTTATTTTAAATTAACCTTGTAATTTGGAAGTGAAAGCGTCATTTTTTGTTATACATATATGATTGACGAATTTTCGTCTGAAGAGTCGTATGAATCGGGGGAATTTTCTTCTACATAGTGATGAAGACAATCTGGAAATGTTTGGCGAAAATCTGAGGTCAAAGAATGAAAATGATTTAGAAGAAACTGTAATAGTAATCATGTACATACATAGATATCAAATATCATTATTTTTCATTCCAAATTTCGTGAACTTAGAAAATATTGAAATTTTGAATTAAAATATTTGACATTTATAAGTTATATACATGATTACTAGAGCTCGGAAAATATGTACTAAAAAATATAAAAATATGCATTAAAAATGTACTAAAATATGCTCTTATGTATACTATTATATGCACTCATGCCATTATGATTAATTATTATTAATACTTATTATACGAGTAATGCATTTATTTTTACTGAAAACTAAGTATTTAAATTGATCTATTTCAATATTACAATTATAACAATGAATACCAAGGTGTCCTGAATAATCTAAACAAAGATTTTGCCTTATATCAATTAAAATGAATGAAGAAAATGTACAGGTTTTCTGTAAAGCAGCACTACGATTAAAAAAATGCTAATATGACTTGTTATACGTAACAAATGAACCGCTTCAACCAAGAGTAATAGACTGCACCGAAACAAAGTCCGTGGTGTACCAGATAACAACACAATTATCTTCTCACTTATAGTGTATTCCGAAATTAGACCACGGTAACCACTGAAAATGGTTACGGTTTAACCGCGGTCACACAATGGTACCGACACCGCACTGGAAAAAGGGACCAGCTAACAGCTAAACTCAGCTTGACAAATTTAAAATAGTTGTTGAAACTACCACTTCTACTGATCTGTCATGCACCAAAATGTAACCGCACCACGACCGCCGATCTAGCGCGGTTTGTGTGGTTACAGAAAAGTTACCAGCTTTCAGTAACCACGTTCCGAAAATACAGCCGGTTACTGAAAAAGTAACCACGGTTAGCGTGGTTCAATTTCGGAATACACTATTATTTAGTGTACGTTCAACCTCGCAATAAATTATAGGGGCTTATTTAAAATTTGCATTTATGTTTGAATTAAAATTAATATTAACCTCTACATCACCATTTAATATTTTAATAGTTTATTTGTTTAGGTCTTTCAAATACACAATTATATTTCTCTATTATTTTTTGCCGCTTCGCACTAACGTTCACAAAATTCTATACAGAATTATAAAATTCATACTAAATATGGAGGTAGAAATTATCTGGAAATGGGAAAATTCCATAGTGAATGTTAAAAATATCTGGGTAATGTAAATACAAGATTCACAAATATCACCCTATAAGGTCATCCGGCTGACCATAAAATTTTATTATTATATTTTCTAATCTCTTCTTCAACAAAGTGCGAACCGCCAATTTTTCATTGAAGTAATAATTTAAAAATATCAATTGTTAAAATTTCACAAAACATGCATTTATTTTATTTTGTATATGCATTATTCGATTTTCTTAAAAATATGCAAGCATGCACTTAATATACTTTTGCATATATTCCGAGCGTAAAACCCATAATGCATTAAAATCACTAATAGTGAAAAATGAAATAAAATTTCAATCATTTTTAGCCGTCAAAAAGTGCATGGCCTTATATAATTATTATTAAGATGAATAGTAGAGTTCATTACTTATCGTATGTGACATGAATAATGTACATCTACTTCATATTATTCGTTTATTTGTTACTATAGTTGGCAACATTGATAATTTATATGTTCATACTGTCAAAATTATTATCTGACAAATTAAAAAATACTTGTATCGTGTTTGAAACAATTTTGTGCGTTGGCCTATTTATAATAAAGTACCGTTAAACACAACGCAACGACGCACCGTGACCGTTAATGCAAACACAAAATCTGTGATTTATAATAAACGCCAAAGATAGCATTTCTATCAATCAAAAGAATTTAGTATATTTCTTTGAAATTCGGCTCACTTTTATTTATTGTCTTTATATGGCATACATAAGTATAAATAAGATTAGCATTTTAAAATAATTTAAATAGCAATGGACAGTGACGAAACTATAGTATTTATTTTGTAGATATGGCAGTTCATGAACATGTCGATAAAATAGATTGTAATTTGTATAACTCTTTTCATAAAGAGTGTAAAACCTTTGTAAACGTACCAGTACAGACGTCACACATCTAATTACTTTTATTCAATTTTTATTAATGACGTGCATCGGCTGCTTGACCGATTTGGGTATAGATGTCATTCTGACACGAGTGCTCATATCTGCTTTTCAAGATTTGCTTATTTGCAGGGCATCTGCTTCTTTCTAAAAATACATAATTTAATAAAAGATTGATAACAAAAGAAATATTTGCGGTCCCGTGGCCGCGTGCCTGAGTGTCTGGTCGCGAACCTGGGGGAACCGGGTTCGATCTCGACTGACTCCAAATATTTCCAATTTTAAATGGCACAAAAGTGACCCTTGTGGTGCACTCTCCACGCCTGCTATGAGTGCCCGTGAGGTGACGCCTGGTAAGCGCCCACACGGTAAAATATATCGTCATCATTACCGATGTCTACATGTGTTGTAGATACTGGCACACCCAGAAATGGGTAATATGCCGTGATGATATATTTATTTATTTATATTTGAAAAAAATAACTTTTGAACGGCTGTCAATTGCTGGACCACAATTCCCGTTCGAAATAGTTCATGACATTCATGGTTAGTTTCTGAAATTGCTTTTTTAAGCTTAAGGTAATATTATTCTGGATGTATTATAGTATATTAACACAAGTCACAAATACTTAACGCAGAGAAAACTGACAACCAAGTGACAATAGTGATAGAACAGATATTCGATCGATATAAAATTTGATGTAAACATTGTCATGCCAACGTACGATATAAAAATGAACTAGAATTATTTCAAATAATTTCAAATTCCGTAAAAGGAATAGAGATTAACTTAGAAATACTTGTAAATTTCATTAATAATTTTTAATACTAGTATTTTTCTTTCTTCTGTATTTAAAAATAAATCATTTCTACAAGTTATATTTCATTTTATAAAGGTTTTTTCAGGCCTATGACGTAAATAAAAAAGTTGTTCAGAATTAAAAATTACACAATATGGGAATAAAATTAATTACAATTTTTTATTTTATAAAAAAAACGCAAATTAAAATTCGCAATTTACAGCATAATGTCAGAGTGCCATGCAAGTACAGATGTTTCATTTGTTTTTATTTGACATTTAACTTTTGACATATTATTAATATAATTAATTTTGAATGTTAAAATAGTATATTATGTGGCAAGTGTGTGAAGCTGAAATTTTTACATAAGGGTGAGTGCTGCATACCATCCGAATGTTAAATAGGCTTCACACACGTGTTACATACTATACTTTTTCTACGACCTTGCAATAAAATATATTTTTCTTCACATTGTCATTCTTTTAACGTAAAGCCTCTGTATTATCGACTTGTGAAACCATAATTACCAACGTTACGGGTGTTTGACAGCTTTGTTTTATGAAAATGGAATTCAGTTTGGAATATTTAAAATAATGAACGGTGCGTGAAGTGCTACTTCACGCAGTGTGCAAAAAGTCAAACTTCACACATAAAAATTTATACGTGAAGTACTCACTTCACGCATGAGAGTAGAAAAAATCTTTAATAATAATAAATAATACAAATATAATAAATACAATAAATTCAAAAAATATTTATTTAATTATTTTCTATTGGGACAGCTGGATTAGATTCGAACTGATCCATTAATTCTGACGCTTCCTCTTCAAGTCAGTTGTCTTATCGCCCTTCTTTACAATCTATAAGAATGCTTTCCTAGGTTCTCTTAAGCACGACTGTCTGGAAATAAGCCAATAGTTTGTCCTTGATGTCCAATTGTTTCATGTATCGTTTGAAATATTTTATAACTAGGCCATCCCAAGTCATCACTACTGGAATGATGGTCACCTTCGTTCCTTGATGCACTTCAACTCATTAACCAACAGCTCATACTTTCTTGACTTTGTTAGCTCCGCTGTAGCCAGAATGTTTTTGTTTGTGATCACAACTTCAATTAAAATTATTTCCTTCTCCCTTAAATCGTGGATCACCAAATCAGGTTTATTATGTTCAATTCGTAATTCTGTCAATATTGGGATGTCAGATTTGATCTTAACAGTTTCATCAGAAAACACATTTTGAACCTTATAGTTTTTTAACTTTTCGTTATTATTTAGCCTATATCTTTTTGTTAATTGGAAATGAAGGCATCGGACTACTTCATCATGTCGTTTTTTGTAGTCAAAATTTAACATCCTACCACAGTGAGTTACCAAATGCTTTACACTATTCGGTCCATGTCGATAATGTGGACATTTTGTTGCTATTCCACCAAAGCAAATATTTCTATCTTGTATCTTAGCATTCCTTCCTATTGAGGTGATATGTTTCCTTTGGACAACCACATAGATGAATTCTCATAATCAAAGGTGTCTTTATTGTCACTAAATAAAAGGCCATGCATTTTTTTCTTTTATTCGTAAAAGACGTGTTTCTCCATGTTTCTTTAAGATAGTCTTTGCATTAATTTCAATTTCATTTAAATTATATCTTTCTTTCAAGTACTTCCTTATTAAACCCAAATGACTCGTCTCTCTTCTTTCATTTTTGAGCAACTCCATAGTTTTGGTATTCTCTGGTAGGAAGTTAGAAAGGTTTAGTAACATTAGTTCCGCCTTTTCTACCAGACATATTAATCCTCTACCCAATTTGTCTCGTCTGATATATAAACGGTCTATATTTGCGGCATTCCTTGTCACTTTGTACTTACTTAGAATGTTCCTTACTTTTTTGTCCAATACATCAAATTCTCTCGATTCATAAGGCAGCAATTCTATATAATAATTTAAAGTTGACAATGCATACTCATTGATACCTCTAAACAAATTAATCGCATTCAGTTTTGTTTGACATAATTTATCTGTTCTTTTACCAATCTCTCCTCAAGAATTTCTTCATTTTCTTTCTTCATCATATTATGAGAATCTTTAAGGATACCAAGATACTTATATCCTATGACATTATTCAGTTCATCGCCAAAAATTTCTGCATTTCTGATATTTCTGGCCGACTTTGACTGATTGACTGTCATTTTCATATTTTTAAGACACTTATCAGTATACCTGCAAAGTTCCACTAGTATTTCCTCCGTAAATGTTATAATAATATACCATTCTTGAATCATTTTGTACTTTCTTTGTGTATTTAATTATACTTTTAATAATTATATAAAATTATTTATTGACAAGTATAGAATTATGAGATCTATCAAATAAAATAACTAAACATCAGTAATTCAATAGCACTCTGAAAATTGCTGTAAATTGCGAATTTTAATTTGTCTTTTTTTCGTAAAATAAAATGAAATTGTGATTAATTTAAGTCTCATATTGTGTAGTTTTTAATTCTTAGCAACTATTTTATTTACAACTTTTCTCTAAATTTAATAGGTCAGTAATTAAAGCAAAATAAAAAAATACATTGTATTCCCTATATTACGGATTTCAAGTAGACACCCGGTATGTAACCAAAGGCTAAATATCCTGAAACCAGTAAAATGCAAATGACGAATACATCATAGGGTTTTCTAAAATTAAGCACTTTTTATAAATATACTTTAGTACATTTGTTTGTGCAGACATGTGTATTATATTTGAAAACGTGTGACTGGAAATTTTTCATTTCGTCTGTTTCTGCCCTTATGACAATTTTTCTCGCGCGTGCATGTCACCGGCTATTTCAGCGTCAGATGTGCGAGGTTGACTGTCATGAAAGCAAATTATATGCAAAACGTGTAATTACGGTGAAAGAAAGCGGAACATAAATTTAATAAACCCCCATTTTACACACGCATTGTTCCCGAGTGCCGAATAACTTCAGTTGCAGCAACACTTGTGTATATCAAACCATAGTACTGGGCTCGACACTCACCCACGAGAATGTTACGTGATTTTTGCTCATTTTGAGCTCACTATAGTTCGTATGGAAATAATGAATGTTATGATATAAATAGTGGAGATGCGTGTCAAAACTATTCAAGGAAAATGAGGAATGTTGATTTAAACAATTTTGTTAATTGTCTGTTTATTTTTAAAACGTGATTTGTCGACACAACTTACAGTGATAATAAATAACGACACCTGTACTAGCTTGTCAATAATAAAAAAGATTGTGGTGTTTATAAAAGAGTACCCTAGTTCCTAGTATGGTACCAAATATATAATGTTTACTTATTTTAAACTCATGGGGTCTATCTCGTCACCATGTGCCAGGTGTCTAGGCGCGAATCTGGGAACTGGAGTTCGATGTCGACGGACGTCAAATATTATTTCGAATATTAATTGGCATAAAAATTACCCATGTGGCTCCACGCCAGCAATAAGTGCCCGTGAGGTGAAGCCGGGTAAACGCCCACACGGTACAAATTTGTTATCATCGTCACCGATATCTGCGCAGCAGATTGGCACGCCCAGCGATAGGTAATATATCACGATAATTTATTTATTTATTTTAAAGTTTAATCATTTTATAAGTTTATTTTGTATATTGCCTTTACTTTATGCAAAACTATAGAAAAAGTTCATTAAATGTTTTACTTTCTTAAATGAAAATTAACGAGCCACCAGTATCTGGCCAGTTCTAATTCCAAATAAAATTATGCAAACCTTTTAACAATTATATATCTAAATGTAAAATTACTTTGATATATACACATATTGTCAGATACCCTTTAACATAAAGTGTAGGGTGTAAAATATTTTTATTATTGTACCCATTGCTTCTTATTCCTTGCAATTTTTTTAACGTCGTGAATCGTCGTGTTTTTCATCTCCAAGATTTTCAGAAGTACTTTATCCCAGTTATTTTTAGGTCTTCGTTCGATGTCTATATTCAGATCAATTATTAAAATCGTAATATTTTATGTAACAGCTCACGCAAGTAATTTTAGAATCACATTGCTAGGACACTTATTGCCGGTTTCATCGGCGGTTTTCTAAATTTTAGGTATTGCTCGAAGCAACAATATTGAATCGAAGTAATTTAACATACGTGTTTTTGATAATTGCTTTCAAAATTGCAAACTACATTTTTTGAAGTAGCTAGTACATTTTATATTATTTTTAGAAAAAATCGGGTTGTTGCCTCATAGAGACAAATAAATTTAGAAGAACAACATTAAAAATCTGTAAGTTATAAACACTGACTTTTAAGTTACGGTTTCTAAAAGAATGAGTTTCAATGAACTATAATTTAAAAAAATTCTTAAAAAGGTGGTCGCACTTTTTTCACTATTAGTAACCTGATGTCTTTATTATTAAAGTTTTTCAGTTTCATTTGAGATAAATTACTACAACCTTTTAGTAATAAGTTGTAAATCATATTATACACAAAGTAAAATTATTGAAATTTATTTGGATAAAAGTTGGGCAGAACGAAAATCATCAATAGTTAAAATTTCGGATACTATGAATTTTAGGTACATTGTTCTTCTCTGGCAACTGTTTTAAAAGAAAATAAAAATAATCAACAAAAATTAAGATCAACTAAGCCAATAGTATAACTTTGAAATATCGAGATCAAGAACCAAATTAATGGCATTTATGGAAAAACGAGAAAGAACAAAGGTAGTGATTGACAACCATACACTATTACAAGTAATGTAGATAATATATGCAATATTTGGGATGTGATATCACATACGATGAAGACAAAGACATAAAGAATAAAATCAACACTTACCAACGAGAACATGGAATAATAAAAAGAACTCTAAAAGGAAAAGCTTCGATAGAAACGCAAATAAAATTTTACAAATAGCCGTATATTACAGTGCGGAACTTTGGGTACGTAGAAAAAATAACTTTAGGATAATAGAAATATCAGATATAACGTTTTTATACGAAAGTGAGATTTAACGAGTTTTCTGACATAAAAATGACAACTGAAAATAGACTCTTGAAAAATGTCCACACTCACTTTCCACACGCGAATGAAAACATTGGAGGAAGTTATTGTTTTTCCAAATCTGTCATTTTATATTTAAATCAAATTTTCATAAATATTGAATATTTCGCTTTCGCAGAAAAAATTGTTTTCGTTCTTCCAACAAACGGATAAACACATACACACATCGGGTTCTAGGGACCTTAGAACGTGCTTATTCACTAAATTCTAGATTATGCGATTTTTAGCATAAATCCAATACCTTAGCGCGAGGTAAATCTGCAAATAATTATTGTTCTACGTATGTCACCACATAAAATTTCAAAATAAGTACTTCTAGAATGACGAGGAAATATTAACAGGCCGAGGAAAAGATAGTGACGCCATAACACCCGAGTAACAATAAACAATTTTTTTATACATGACTGCAACACGGCCGCAATGGGTCCGTTTGGCGACAAGCACGGCTACAATGCAGTGCAGCATTTTTTTTTTATTATTTTTAAATTATTGTATTATGCACGGAACAATGTATGTAGCGATGCTTGTTCGCCAGACGGGCCTAGTTTGGGCCTACTATGTACATAACAATGCGTACGGCTCTGTTGCGGCCGCAGTGCAGCCGAATAATGCTTTTACTTGGGCAAGTAAAGAGCCTAATCCTAGAAGGATGAAAGAAGAACATTTTAGTAGTAAATATACACAACGTACCCTAACCTTACCTACAAACTATGATACTAGAGCTATCTGATAACGAGTAGTGAAAACAGCAAAATTTTATAAGGCAGTGTTATATTTAATTAAATAATTAAATATCCTGTTCAGAATAAAAATGTTAATATAACAAATTAGCTCTAGAATATGTTAAATTGTTTGTTACATAAATGTATTTGGTGTACCTATAATTATTATTTATGACCGGCTAAACTCACGGCTTTCTAAACAGATGGTTCTGCATGTAGTTACTTATTTCTGCAATCATCATACCTTTTTGTCAAGTGTTATTTTTAAATATCACATTAGAACAGTTTCACGCACCAAGTGTCGTCATCATATTGTATTTTATTGTACTTTTATTATCATAAAATAATAGTTTCAAGTTTAATTTCCCCATTTTATTTCAAAATAAAATTTATCATTTTCCTGAGAAAATATTTGTCATGTTACTACAAATTGTCGCACATAAATTCTGTAATCTTGTTTGTAAAATCTGCGGTGCATCTGTCACGACGTGGGACTCATATGAACAGGAAAGGGTCCACCTCTCGTTTTATGCGCATGTAAATTCAGCATCACTTCTGTCTAGACGCTATAAAAACTCGATAAAATTTTGAGTGATACGTAAACTTCCAGGGAACATACGCTACAAAATATGTCTAAATGTAAGCAGATTATTACCGTAGAAGAACTGTTTAATTATATCAGAGGGATTATATTAAGAATGTTTCAAATGAGAAACTAAAAAACTAGACGCATTTATTTATTCAGTATAACACGAAAGAAAAAGATGATAGTTTATAAATATCATACTATATATTTTTATAATATTCAAGAGAAAAATAATGAGAAATAAAATTGTACTTTTCCTGCTCTTGTTAACTATGGATATCATATTTAGTTTTGCTGGAGTTTCAGCACGTGCCTTCAATAGTTAGTACAATTTTGATGACATAAATAAAAGTTGTTGTAGTATTAAATCATAGATATTTACACACCAAGTGAGTTAAGGTAATGTTTATTCAAGAGAAGAAGGCTTAGCTTAGAGCTTAGAGTTAATTTCTTCGAGTGAATAAACATTCTTAGCTCACGTGGTTTGTACAATATTTTATTCAATTTTGACGAAATAATAATGAAAACTATTAAAATATTTAATTTTGATAAAACAAAAAACTAATCAGTTAGTAGACTGTGCATGACAATCGTTGATGATAGATGTCAAGTCATCTATTTAAAAAGCTTTATTGTTTGATATTTGTGCCGTGAAAAATAATGAAAATGGCTGATAATGTCTGATAAATACTATGGTAAGTGTTAATTTCGTGCCTGATATTATTTTAAATGCATTATTTGTTGCAGAGTGAATTAAAAAAAATGTGAAAGTGATTTAAAAAAATTTAATTCACTTGTGAAAAAAGTGTTACTTATAATTGTTGCTATGGAGTTAATAATGACAGTTTAAAACGTCAAAATTGAATAAAATGTTTTTATTTGCTGTATAATCATAATACAATATTTTTATGAAGCCGCTTGGCACTATCCATGTTCTCCTATAGTGTTTTATATAGTTAACATTCAGAAGCGTGAACGATGCAATAACGGAGAAGGATTTTTTTGAAATATTTTTTAATGAAAGATTTATTTGCCCATGAATTTTTCACAAAAATAACTTTCTTCATTATTTTTGTGTCTAAGTTCATTCGTAAATATATAGAGTTTATAGCCAAATGATTTTAAAATTATAAATTTTTGATCAATAAAGTTTTAATATTTAAAAAATATCACTAATATTCAATTATTTAAAAACTCATTTCTTAACATCACCTAACAAAAATATCATGCCAAATAATTTCAATGAATTCAAAAAGAATGTTTATATCTGTAATCCCTGTGTATATACATATTTTATTTTTATAATAAAACTGCCATTTTTATCAATCGAAAATTCAAATGTGAATAAAAATCTCTTTAAATGATATCTCCGAAAAATGTAGTAAGTAGAAATAGAAACAACAGTATAACGTACTTCTTTTTAAAAAATGTGTAAAATAGTAACCGATTGACGTTTACCGTGATTACTAACCTTACTTTATTTTTTCGAAAACCCATAAACTCGTATTATTATTATTATTATTATTATTTATTCTTAACCCAACGTTTCGGCACCATGAACTGGTGCCTTCTTCAGAGGAAATTGACATAAAAAAGTGAAAAACAAAAACAACAAGTAACCAAGGTAACAAGAAAAATACGTAACTGTTACCTTTTTTATGTATACAATTTTCTAGACAATATATGCATGCCCGGCAATAACTTGGACGGCGAACATGCATCTTCTCAGGAAAACTCTCCTATTGCCAGAGGAAAAACCGTCCCAATAACTGGCTGAGAAGTGATCTGTATAACTCAGAGACGCTTTATCGGTAGCTACCAGACACTCAGGCACGCGGCCACGGGAGCCCATTATTATTATTACTATTATTATTATTATTATTTTTTTATTCTGAAATGAGGCCTTTTCTTTCTGCTTTTTCTAGATTTTTTTCGTTAAAAAATATGTAAAATAGTAACCGATTGACCGGTTAGTGATTATCACCCTTAGTTTATTTTTTCGAAATCCCATAAACGCGTAAACCGACTATTTACAGCTTACTTAACTAATCAGGGTAGCCGGATTATCCGGTTAATCGGTTATGGCGGTTAACAAGACATATATAAAATCGATTATTCGCAATAACCGGCTACCCGATTAATTGAAATAACCGCTTCGTTTTTATTCGTTTATCATATTTTCCACTTTTCGTAAATCGCAGTAACTGGTTAAGCAAAGGATAACCGGTTTATCGAGTATTCTTTCTCATTGTGTACATTTAATATAAATTCGTAGCATTCCACAAAATTTGAAGGACTGTATGTTGCTAAATAGTTATTTATGTAACGAAACTGTTATTCATATTACCATCTAGGTAATAATTTTCAATAATATATCTGACAGTAATTTGATCACGCTGTTATTGTAGCAAATAATAACCAAACAAATAAAATTAAATTTTGACATGTTTTTCTTCACATCAGAAAAAGTTAATTATATTTAACGACAGAGTAGAGGGAATATTAGGGGCTGGGAATATAAATTATTAACCTGTTATAAATTATTTATTTTATAAGTATTATCAATTTTTATCAGAATTAACTAATCCAGTACTTTTTTGTCCTTGTCACGTAAGTTTTATTTACGCATTTATCATGTTTCACTTATGTATTATTTAAACGTTGCTAAGGTAGTAAAATTGACTTTCGAAGTCTGCAGCAGAATAATTAAATTTACTCTTATTTGCTTAATATTTTTATTTGTAAAAGTAATTGAAACTCACACTTCACATTCATTGCACAAAATTATCTCGCATGGAATTTCTCTCAATTGAATCAAACAAACACAAACATCTCTAATGAAAGAAAAGAAAGCTGCACTCTTCCATTCTTCCAGTGCTAGCAACCACTCAAGTAGATAAATACCGCAAAATGGTTACAGCGTCTCGGCTAAGTAATTCAATTTAGATGAAATTCTGAGCAGTGAATCTTTCTAAGTAGCTCATTGCAACAGAGGTCGAGAATCAGCCGGGCTCATCCTAGATAGAAATAAATGAGCCTAGGCTATGCAATGAGAATATCATTTTTATTTGTACAACCAGTACTCTCGCTGCTCTAAACTTATATTACAGCAGATTTAGATTTTATGATTTAAAAAACGAAGGTAATTAATTAAAACGATATTGCGCTGAACATAATAAAATGAATGCAGAATGACAAGAGTCTCATTAATATAGAATGCAAGTTGCAATTTTCATTTTCAAGAATCCTTTAATGTCAAAACATAAATTTACATATTCATTTTCTTTGTTTTAAACGTAACAATAATAAAGTATGAATATAAATATGCATAACCCGTATAGTTTATTTTTACACACTTCCATATAATGACAAAATTAAAATGCAAAACGAATATATTTTGTTTTCGGATTATACTTAAAGTTCTGCATTTTTAATTAATTAAAATTTCAGATTTATCTTTATGATTAGAAATGCGCTTAAATTTTTTTGCAGATATTGTACGTAGATAGTATTTATAAAGGAGTTTTGATCCAATACTAATGATTCTAGCACTTAACATAGTAATAAACATACAGAGGTAGGTACAACATTTTTTGTGGAAATACGTAGTAAAAATTTATGCAGAAATATGTCATTCACTTCGTTCACGATCGCTGTATATAGTACGGCAATCATCGAACACGGCACAAGTGTGATTGATTTTGGTTGCAGCATATGGCAAACTTCTTTATTATTTGTCTAACAAAAAGTTTTGCCTTTATAATATTTGTTGAATCCCTTTAAACTACTAAAAATACACAGATAAAATTTCTGCAGTGTGAGATTAAAGTATGGAATATCAAAAAAAAAATCAGAACTCAGCCGTTTTTTTTAAAAGTGCTGAAACACGTCGATTTTAGTTTTTAAAAATACACTTTAATAATATGTGCGATTCATCTTCCAACTGTTATTTGTTTTTCAGTTATGACGTCATCACAAAAAAAATTAAATGGCGACATAGGTTTTTAGTGATGGAATCCGATAGTGATTTTTCTTCCCTCTATGATCATGCAAATAATTCATAAGGGTGTATTACAAAAATTGTGAGAAAAATCGAGCTGACCATTTAATACGTAATAATGAATAATCAACACACCTTAATATTTTTTTTAAATCTAGCCAACTGTTTCATACAAGCATTCTGTCAGTCTTCAACGCTCTTGCCATAATTATTGCAGTTTACTGTTGAATTCTAATAATTCTACTATGTGCCGATATATCTACGTCCTAATAACTTTATTTGGAGAATAATAACTATGAATATAATTGTATCAATAATTATTACCATAGAAATTATTCGCCAAATAAAATTATTAGGAGGTGGATATCTCGGGCCTAAGTTTGATAAAATGCTTGAAAAAAACAGTAGGCTAGATTTAATTTTTTTTAACAAAGTATCTTGATTATTCATTATTACGTATTAGATGTTCAGATCAATTTTTCTCAAAATTTTTGTTATGCACCCTTATGATTTATTTGCATGATCATAAAGGGAAGAAAAATCAATATCGGATTCCACTACTATAGTAGAAATGAAATGGCAGAAGACCTACTTCATAAAAAATATCCCTAAAGTAATGACTTCATATACTACTAAGTTTACATGGGATACTACGAGTAATTTATAAGGCGCGATCAGTCATGTGACTTTGTTGGTCTTTCTTGACAAGCAGATGTCCCGTGACAGAATGACAGCTAGTAATATAAATGACAAATGTCACCATTTTTCATTCCAAATTTCATGATTTTCCAATTTCTGGTGGTTTATCTCCTTACTAATAATTCAAGTTTGCGCAATTATACGATTTTGGTCAGCTGTTTTGTTAAAAATTAACCTTGTAATTTGGAAGTGAAAGCCTTATTTTCTGTTATGTATATGATTGACGAATTTTCATCTGAAGAGTCGTATGAATCGGGGGAATTTTCTTCTAGTGATGAAGACAATCTGAAAATGTTTGGCGAAAATCCGAGGTCAAAGAATGAAAATTATTTAGAAGAAATAGTAATAGTAATCATGCACATACATAGATGTCAAATGTCATTATTTTTCATTCCAAATTTCATATGATTTATTTAACTCGCCAAGTAAAGTCGACGCATCTGGTGACAAAGAAACCACGTAAACTTACAAAATCTTCATATTTAGAATTAAAATTTATGACATTTTTTTGTAAGTTATGTACATGATTACTAGCTGTCATTCTGAAACTAGTGAACATATCTGCTTGTCAAGATTTGCTTATTTGCAGGGCATTTGCTCATCTCTAAAAAACATAGTTTAAAAATTGATAACAAGAGAAATATTTGAAAAAAAAAAATACCTTTTGAACGGCTTTCAACGGAATTAATGGCCCACAATTCCCATTCGAAATAGTTCATGACATGGTTAGTTTCTGAAATTGCTTTTTTAAGCTTTAGGCATTATTATGAATGTAAGCTGACAACCAAGTGACAATAGTGACAAGATGCATATTCGATCGATATAAAATTTAATGTAAACATTGTCATGCCAACGTATAGAATAAAAATAAACTACAATTATTTCAAATAACTTCAAATTCCGTAAAAGGAATAGAGATTGACTTAGAAATACTTATAAATTTCATTAATATATACTTTTCTTAATACTAGTATTTTTCTTTCTTCTGTATTTAAAAATAAATAATTTTTACAAGTTATATTTCATTTTATAAAGTTTTTTTCAGATCTATGACGTAAGTCTTCTGCCATTTCATTTTAACTATAGGTAAAACGGTTTTTACTGCTGAAAGGAGGAAATGTATAGTGAGCCGCGTAAGCGAAATTGTTACCTCATTGAGGCAGTCGAGGTAGTAAAACAGTTACCTTAGGGTGAATTGTACAATATTTTATTTGTTACTCACTTGTACATCAAATTTAAAATTATAATCTAAATCTGTCAGTGTCAATTGACGCTTATTTTTAAAATGTATGATAGTAACAAAATATAATTTTCACATGTCAACCACGTTACTAATGTGGTAACTAACTTTGCCAATTTCGTTGGTCTTGTTGAAAATACTAAATTAGGACGAAGCGGCAACACCGCAGAGCAAGGGAAAGGGTGTGGAGATGGGAAAAAATTGAGCATCAGTCCATATTTATTTGACGGTGAGTATTGTAACCTGTAAAAATTAATTTTCAAAAATAGTAGGCGGTATCAATAAATGAAGTTTATAAGTGAGTGACAAATAAATATTTTATCCACAGGTGTCAAATAATATACTTAAATTCAATCGATTTTTATCAATTAATGACCTTCGTTACTGCTGCTAATTCAATAATATTGACAGCTAGACGGGATAATATTATTCAGTCATTATGTCAAATTCAAATCTTACCTAGTAATCAAAGAGTACAAACAGAATTACTTTTTTCCGCATAGGTGTACTAGTTTTGTCATTTCCGTACTTTTCTTTTTTTTAAACTTGAGCTGAATAATCGATTTTAAAATTTTCTGCTAAATGTCAAATCACTCCATAATTTTTTTACAACGAAACTAAATTTGTTTAAGTTTGTAAACAAAAAAAAATAAAAATTATGAGTGAAAAATTCTGTTTATTTTCTAATACAAATATATCTCTGATATGTTATTAATTCACAATAGTAGATAATGTATAGTAATCTGTTCGCATGTAATGGCTATTACTATTACTCATTCGAATGATTTGTCACTCGCCTTCCGGCTCATGTTGCTAACTTCACTCTCATGAATAATAGCATACATTACCTACATACTCATTGAATAATATACTACAAAATATAAAATTGGAAATATGTATAACCGTAATTTAAATTTAATATATTACACATTACCTATGTAATTTTTATAAGCTCTACGCATATATAAGGTTTATCAGAGCTCGTGTGACAACAAAAAAGCGTATTCCTGAGCTCATTTTGAGGATGAGAATACTATTTATTCAGATGCATATTCATATTTTCTTTTGTTGCTGTATCTCAACCAGGGGCGTCTCATATGGTGGAGACATGAAGATTTTTTATCGTTATTTTTTGACCTAACATTTTTTTTTAATTTTACCAATAAAATATTACATGCAATACAAAAATACACAAATGGTACTTTTGATAAAACTTGTTATACGTAGTAGTTTTTGAAATATTTTAATTTTTAGAAAAAAAAAACAGTTAAAATCAACTTACCATAGTAAACAGAGCAAAATACTAAAACGAAACAAAACTGTTTATAACTATTGTAAATTATGTTATTCTTAATATTGTTTTTTTTTAATTAAAAAAAAAAAAAATGGAAAATGTTAGTGCTGGTAAATATGAAGATACGGTTTTTATTTATGGATATTGTAACGGTAATGATTGTCATACCCCCCAAGAATATCGACGTAGTATCCAAGAATGAATTTATATAAATTTCATTGTTTCGTAATTGTTACTTAAATTTTTTTGGATACTTATTTTTTTCTAAAAATTAAAATATTTTAAAAACTACTGCACTTACCAAGTTTTCACAAGAGTACTTTTTGTGTATTTTTGTATTGTATGTAATATTTTATAGGTAAAAATTAAAAAATGGTAATAGGTCAAAATATAATAAAAAATCTTCATGACTCCCCCATATAAGCTGCCTCTGGTTGACATACAGAAAGAAAAGAAAGTAAAATTATGCATCTAGATAAGTAGTATTCTCATACGAGTTTCAAAATTTTAGTACAACTAGTATCAGAGTTATTAATAAAAATGGGCTTGATGAGGTGCACTTTTAAAGGCCTGTAACTATGTAACGAAAAGTTTCCGGTTATACCTTCATATAACATATTTGCTCAAATTGAGCTCAGGAATACGCTATTCTTTTTTGTTACACGGGCTCTGATACACCCTTTATAAACATAAACAATTAACTATCTACTTAAAATTCTTAATGAGGTCTTTCACCGTAGTAAGAAATTAGAATAAGGGTCTTTGTCATTTATATTAAAACTAGGCCTTAAATCTTTATGAAGGACTATCAAAGTTTTAGAAAAGTTATTAGTTTTAAACTAATCGAGTTTTTAATACCATTTCCTCATCTCTATATCTATCTCACACATTTAATCTATTCTAGATTTTCATTAGACTCAAGCCTTCTGGTATTTAAATACGGAATCCATTTTCATGTATTTGAATGCATAAAATAACAAAACAAAGGAAGTAACCCAAATAACAGTTGATTAAATTTATGATGTTAAGCCAGATAATTTTTTGTTGTGTTTATATGAAAGTGAAAGATACGTTGAATAGGCTTAGGCTGCCAATGGTAATTAAAACCTGGACTATAATAACATATTTAATTAGTTTTTTTATTAATTATTTTATTAAATTGCTTGTTTTTCACGCATATTGCCAATTATTGACCATAAGTTTTTTTTAATATATTTATATATTTTTATGTGCTGAAAAATATCAAATTATGCGACTCCAATCCACTGTTAAAGAACAAAATCGTCTCTATATCTGCGTCACAGTATATTAAAAAAAATATTCTGGCTATACGAATAACAATAAAAACTTTCTAAAACTTCAAATCGCTTTCAGTTTAGATAAAGTTTAATAAAAAAATTAGTGGAAGACCTCATTTAAACTATGACTTTGTAAATCTTTTAGGTTACATTAGGGTCTATACGTTATTAAATAGTAGTACGAGTATTAAAATATTTTATTTTTATTTTATTTATTGTTACACGCTTCGTAATACATTGTAGTATATAAGCGGTGATATGTATAAGGATGAATGTTTTTACTTGCACCTTTTTATAACTTTTACGCTTAGTTTTAGTTGCCTATGATGATGAAATGATGAAAGACACACACGACACATCCATGCATTACACGGGATTTAAACCCGGAACCCTTGGAGCGTGAAGCGCTAGCGCTACCGCTACTCCACCTGGGTCGGCCCATACATGTTCATACTGGGTGTTTTCAATTTCGGCTAAAAGCTTTAAAAGGATATAGCACTGACAAAAATAAGTAAAAAAAAGCTAAATCATTATAGGTCTGATCTTCAAATATTTCCAAGAAAGAGACCATTTTGTATTAGAATCGAAGAAAAACTGACAAAGAGCGAACAAAATTTTGTCTATGCCGATAAATAGACTATAAAAATACAATAAAATTGTAAACGATTTCATTTAAATTTCTATTAGGTATTTAAAAAATAAAATATAAATAAATATATTATCACGGCATATTACCCATTGCTAAGTATATCCAATCTGCTTTATATACAGATATCAGTAATAGAGAGTTTTCACATAACGTCAAAATAAATAGCGTGAACGTTGTAGCTCATTTTGACTTCAATGCGCATGCGTACGTCAATTTTTTACGAATGTATACAGCGTTTAACCTTTTATGTCCAGAAATAGCGTCCACAAAAAAATGCTTTATATTTGACGTTAAAGCAGACATAACCAAACTTTCAGAGAAACATAGCTGCAGTTTTATTTCATTTTGCGCAACTATATGTAGAGGTTGTAAAACTGTAAGTAATATTTCTATTTTAAATGTTGTTTACGTGACAATTTATTAAGACATCATTGATATTCGCTTTCCACCTTCCATATACTATATCGTGTACGGAATGTGAAAACATATTTTGATGTACAGAATAACGTACACGTTACTTGGAATTTTAACGTTTACTCTATCTCTTTTGACGTTATGTGAAAACTCCCTAATAAATATATTTGTACCGTGTATTAAGAAGTTATTTAAAATTAAATATTGGTTAAGGTCGCCATTTCATGCAATTATTTGATTTTTTTTTTAACAGAAGCACATCGCAGATGATTTCTCAATGGCAAAAATCTCATTTAATTGAAGTCGTAATTCTTATAGTTTTCGAAATAGTAGAGGAAATCCCCATAAAAACTCATTTGTCACTGCATTATATCCCGGAATCTATTGAAGATAGGGCCCATGATTATTAAGCTTTTGTACTCATTTCGGTAAGTACTATATTCCCTTGAAATTTTACTCGAAGTTGAAGAACATCCTGCATAAGTATTTATTTTATTTACATTCCTAGTTATAGTTCTACTAAAAATAAAGTAAGGCAGGTTTTGGTTTTAGATATATTTTTATTACATTTTCTTATATGTCAGTTTATCATTCAAACATAAAAAAAAACTGAGTATCATATTATATATTTTATCTACCATAATGCGTAAAACTGACGTTTAATTGTTAGTTTTGAGTTGTTTAACAATTGTTTACAAACAAAAATTTATTAGTCACGGGTTGCCGAGCATAGAGTGATTAAAATTTTCAAACTCGTTAAATTTGCGAAAACTAGTGCGAATATCTTGTTATCATGGCAACTTTTCATTTAATATTGTTATCCTAATTCATAAATAAATATAGTTTATTTTATATTTAATGGGTTTTTAAATTATATCGTTGATAAAATATTGTACTACGATAAACATACGTAAAACACCTTTAGTCACTCAGGGGTCGTAAAACACTGACCCATTTGTGACTAAAATCTAGCTTTATGTACTTGTATCGTAAATAACTATTATATTACAATATATATATTTATTTTAAACTACTTTTCTTAACAGTTATTGTAGGTATTAATGTTGTGAATAAAATATTTAAAATCAATAATGATGTGTAAAAATGAAAGCTACTGTTTATTAGCTACTTATATCATTGAAGTGTTTCTGAAATGTTCAACATCAGCATTTGTAGTTTTCTTGTTCAAACTTCAAACAGATCTCAGTAGTTGATCTTTGAGCAATGCTTTGGTTTAAGCAGCTTTAGTTTAGTGGAAAGTTCTCCAAACTTCTCTAACGGATTGAATTTCACGCTTATAGCCACATTACGGATCGAATGTTACTATGTTTAACTAACAATATCTTGCGCTATAATTATAATCTCACATACTTAATTTATAATTATATTCAGATAATACTTTTGTCTGAATAAGTGTATTTCGTTACGAAAGTACAATGAGTTTTACAAAATTGGCATTTGGATTACTATAAAATAAGGTTAAACAGAACTGAATGCTAAATCTTTGCTGCCATCAACAAATTATACTCTTAGCATATACTGATACTACTATAGTCATGGTGAGCCAATCCAAGTGACTTGGAACTTCCTGAATGTTTTATATGGTTTTTATTTTTTTTTTTTGACACTACGAGTTTAAAAGAGTAGCATTCAGCTTAAAAAACTCACCATCGACTTTTCAAAGACTCATGAATTTTGTACTCAAAGATCTAATAAATAAAATATGCTTCGTCTACCTTGACGACATAATAATATTAGGCACCTCTCTTCAGGATCATGTAAATAGTATCGAAAATTCTTTTCAAAAATTAAAAGAGGGCAACCTAAAAATTCAATTGGATAAACGCGAATTTCTTTGCAAAGAAGTCGCATATTCTGGGCACATTATAATAACAAAGAAATAAAAATCTTTCCTTGGACTCCTTGGTTATTATAAAAGATTCAACGATGCTTTCCAAACATTACGAAACCATTAACCAATTGTTTAAAAAAGGGACAGGAAATTAATATAAATAATCCGGAATATATTAAATGCTCTGAAAAATGCAAAATAAAGATTAGCTTTGAAGACTTAGAAATTCACATAAATTCCACGATATTGAGAACAAAAAATTAAATTAAAAATATTTCACTAATTAAACATGATATAGAGACTAGTATTCACTTAAATTATACAATACAAATTTAAATGAAAAAATCTGATGTGGCCAACACAAAACTTCCCGCTATTTAATTTTTATTAATTTAAATACATACCTACGTATTTAATAATGCTTCAAACTATATTATGTTCCATTGTATATAACTATTGCTTTATTTACTATTTTCTTTGTTATTTAATATGTCACTATTATTAATTTGAAGTGATTAGTTTTTTGATAATAACGTTTAGCTCTCAGTTATATTAATTTAAAAAATAAACTGTGTAACAAAAGAATTGTGTTTATCTTAGGCTTCGGGATTAAAAAAAGAAAAATCTGATGCGGCCAGCACATGACCTTCCGCCAATTTCATGTTTAAAATAGCAGTGAGCTTAAGTATCACTTCCGTAAATAAAATCTAATTTGTTGTCCAATAAATAGAAAAGTCTGTAATACGAAATTTTGGATTATGTTTTATTGTTTTCCGGCGACGATATATGAAAATAAATTATATTATGTATTCATATTTAAAGTTATTTAGAGTTATTTACTAAATGTTATTATCGTAGAATTAAAGATTGTACAATTATATTCAATTTTAATTAGTAAAAGTTGCTAAAAAAATATATTCAATTAATTTTTTACAAGAAAAACTGTTAAAAGCTTATATAAATGATACTTCCAGTTATCCGACATGCACTAAAAACTAATGAGCTCTTCCCACATTAGTATACCGTGAGTATTTTTTAACCTGAAACATTGGGTTTATCATATCCATGGTTACGACTCGATATTTGATTGGCAGCGTATTTGCCTGTCCCATGTAAAATGAAACATAGGAAACGAATTTGACAGAAGTATTATATATTTAAATATTGCAAGAAATTTGGCCAAGTCAGAAAACCACTTGAGAGTACTAAACATATTTCGGGCACAAGGTGCACATAATATTTTTTACAGCTAAATTTAATTTTTAGAAAGGTATTTAAACAAAATTAACCTCTACTGACATCTTGTCAATATGACAGATAATGTTGAATTTTCCTATAAGTTAGGACTTGACATTTGGTTGACACCAATGTATTTGCCTGTCTCATTTAAAATGAAACAGGAAATGAATTTGATAGAAGTATTATATTTAAACATTGTAAGATATTTGGCCGTCAGAAAATCACTCGGGCATAAGGTGCACACAATATTTTTTCTACAACTAAATTTAATTTAGAAAGCAAGTATAATAATAAGTAAACAAAATTAACCTCTATTGACGTCTTGTTAAATGTCAAATTCGTTCCCTATGTTTCTTTTTATATGGGACACACAAATACATTGCTGTCACTGAAATGTCAAGTCGTAACCATGGATATGACAAATCCAATGTTTCACGTTAAAAATACTCACGGTAGAATGATAGTATTTGAGTTAGAGCGAAGACAAAATTCATACACATACACACACACACACACACACACGCACACATATACACACATACAGGCATCATCATGAAAATGTTAAAATGGATTCTAGGGACCTTAAAACGTGGTCATTTACTAAAATCTCAATATGTGATTTTTAGCACGATCGCTACACCTCCCTTACCACGGGTAGCAGGAGGTAAAAATAGTGTCTGTAGAAAAAATAGTGTATGATATATGTGTCAAAAGTGATTTTATTTTGCTCGAAAGTATGGACTACTCCGTTTTGCGTCATGTCCTATGTCCTGAACTTCCTTCTCACAAAATAAAATGTCTGATGTAATACTTTATCACAAATAGCTATATTTATTTTATGTATACATTTGCAGCTAGATTACAGGAAGTGAAAGAAGTGAAAATGTGTAAAAAAAGACTACGTAACGAAAAAACGCTATAATAACTGCAACAAGGCTGATAATCACCCCTATTCTGCAAGAAAGTTGCTACGTCTTAGCAATGTTGCTAAAAAAAATTAGCCAATGGAAACAAATGTAAAGCTTGTCATTTTCATATTATCTTCAATGTTTGCAATTATTATTGGTTATTTGCTATAGCAATGTTGCTAAGAGTTAAAAATTTAAATTTATTTTATTGTTCAATAATAATAATATTTTAGTACTGCAGGTCCATGGCTTGTGGAACTATTGTTCTCCATTCTCTAATTCTTTTTGCACAGCATAACTTACTTTCCTTTTGGTCGACCTCTTCTTTTCTTTGCGGTTATTACCTTTTATACACTAAATACATTGTCCTATCCTCTGGCAACCTACTTATATGTCCTAACCACCCTAACCTTTGACCACTAATCAATCCTATATTTGTTTTACCATACAATTCAGAGTTCGTTCTACGCACTTTAATACCACCATTCTTTTTTCCACCATATATTTTCCGTAGCACTTTTTTTTCCCACACCTTCAAACGTTTTTGGTTACTTTTGTTCATCAACCACAGCTCGCACCCATAAAGCACTATTGATCATATTACTGTTTTATACATTTTTTTTGCATTTCTTGTAATATAATTGTTTTTAATATTTTACACATAACTCCTCCATATCTATATCCTTTTGTAATTCTAGCCGTAATTCTCATATCTTCATTATTATTGTCAATTCTCATTACCCCTAGGTAGACAAAGTTATTTACTTTTTCAAATCATACCGTTCTCCACTTTCTGCTATTACCTTGAGATTGTCTCTTTGATGTCCTTTTTCCTTTCATTAATTTTTTAAACTGTTTCAATAGGGGGCAAATAAAATGAACTCGAAGCCACTTGGTGGTAAATTTATGAAGTTGTCTATTGACTGAAATGACATGTGGCAAGTAATCGTTCGTAGCGTAACAGTGTTGTTGTTGATTTGATTTTGTGCTATTCTCCTGCATCCTTTTTTTGACCTATTCTTAAATATTTTTCATTTGAGGAAGCTGAGTATGGATTTCAAATCCAAACCAAAAATATACTATACAACTTTCGTTGTCATTCCTGCGCGGGAAAGAAACTACGAATTAGTATTTACTGTTCTCCCGAAAAATGTGAAAGGAAGGTTAAAATATAAAAAAATAAATATAAATAAATAGTTTCATTTATTTCATAGAGATTTGCAGTAAGAGCACAGGGGTGGGATTGTATAACTCGACCTTTGTCAAACGGTACCGTTATCACTATGATGACATGAACGATCACATTTCATTTGACAAGTATGACGTAACATACCAATCAACTTGTAAAAAATACGTTTCTATGGTGATAACGGTACATTTTGATAACAGACGAGTTATAGAATCCCACCCCTGGTCTGTAAATATAACCTAAATATTTTCCTTTAAACAATTAAAATTAGTTTACATTTAAAAAATTATGAACTTTATTGGTATATTTTCATATAGCTCACACTATATAAGTTATCATAACTAGGCCGGCTATATTGGAAATACAGTGCTGCCTCTATCGGTTATTTTCGTTGCCAATACTTTCGAACATTTTAAACACTCGTACAAGTTCCCCTCTCGTTCTTGTCATTATGGCAATGTTATCCGTGTACGCTAGAAGCTGATGTCTTTCTTGATTTATGGTTCCTTTGTACTACTAATACTAAGTTGAACAGGTCTGTAGATATTGGGTCTCCCTATCTTAAGCCTCTATTAACTCTGAAGTTCATGGAAGTTCTCCCTTCCATGGTAATTTTGGAGTTCGTATCCTGAACCGTCATCCTAATCAGTCTTACTAATTTGTCTAACACTTTAAAATCTCTACTGCCCATTTGCACCAACAAGGCTTAAATATTACGCTAGGCAAATCAAAATTTTGACAGCAATATATTACATTTCATTTCGATGCAATATTGTCAATTTAAGCCGAGTTTAATATTTAAGTTTCGTTGGTGCAACCGGCCATAAGAACGTTAATAAGTATACTTTTTATTATGGAGTCATGAGCCTGTTTGAAATCAACAAATAGAATATTCAGTGCTAACTTATTTTCATAGCTATCGGCTACCACTTGTTTCAATGTAAATATTGGGTTTGTAGCTATAATAGATCTACTATTTCTAAAGCCTACCCGATATTCTCCTAGAACTTTGATATGTCTAATGGTGATATTCTCCATTTTTCTTCTACGTTTTCATTGTCACCCACTATTTTTTACCTTCCGTCAAAAGGAAGGTATTGTTTTTGGTCAAAAAATTCGATGGTGAGTTTTTAATGTATAAGCACGTTTTAGTGTCCCTACAATACGAATGTACTATTTTTAAGATGATGTCTGTATGTGTGTATGTGTGTCCGTGTGTGTGTCTGTGTGTGTGTCTGTGTGTGTGTCTGTGTGTGTGTCCGTGTGTGTGTGACAAATTTTTCTCCGACGATAACTCCAAAACTACAATTCTAAAAATTATGATTCTTTCATATTCCTCTTCTTTACAACCATATGAAGAGCTGATTAGATTTTGGTTATAATTGGTCAACCGGAAGTACCCTTATTTGAAGTTCTTAACAGTTTTTCTTGAAAAATCGCAGTTAAATATCATTTTCGACATTTTATGTGATTATCAATAGAAAGAATATCTTATTTTCAATACGGTTCGATTATACATTTTCCTTCATATTCCATAGATATAGAGTTATAGAGAGATTAAGAGAGATTAACTTTCGAAAATCAGTCAGCATTGCAAAAATTATGAAAACAACAGATTTATTTAAAAAACTCTAATTGACAGATGTCAGTGGCAAGTGCAGAACCAAAGTGGAAAGTATGTGATCTGAAAGTGATATAAGTGACAGAGTGTCCCTCGCCAGTGACTTGCATTTGCGGCCTCGCCTCAAGATAGGAACTTATAATGCCAGAAGTACGTGAAAGGCAAAAGAGAAGATGGAAGGACTGTATAGCACTGAGGACTGAGAGAGGAAGAACTGTGTCACGAAGGTGCTTTGGACAGGAATGAGTAGAAGAGAAGAGAAAGAAACAGTGACTTCTAATAAAATAGGGCAAAGTTGAAGCAGGAGGAAGTGTTAAGTGCAATACATAATGTACGTTCGTACGTATTCGTATTAAAATTTTATTAGATTTTAGAATATTTTCAAAGGAACTTTCAGTATGGATTTGTAAAAATAGTGTGTTCTTGTTACAATTATACAGGATATATAGAATATTTTTCAAGGAACTTTTGGTATAGGATATGTACAAAATACATCGAATTGACGGAAGGTTTTGTGCTGGCCACAACAGATTTTTTTTTAGCTTCATTTTTGTTGTTCGTAAAATCTTCATTTATGTTTTCTTCTTGAAATAGATTGTATCTTTTGAGTTCATTCTTTTTTGCCTTTTTCTCTAGTGGGAATCTTTACTTCATTTCTACCTTAACCATAAAGTGGTCAGATTCTGCTACCACTCCTCTCTGTTATTAGAATCCGCACGTCCAGAGAAAAAACTTGCGCAGAGTGCAAAGTTCGTCCGGGCGAGTCCAACTTGTGAAAGTAGGAATATTACGATGTCTTAACTTAACAAATAACAGCTGTATAGCGTCCACGTTTTTTTTTTTAAATGTAATTTTTGTAATTGTAATTTATTTTGTGCAATAAATTATTTTAGTTTTATTGATTTTGATTTTTGTTGTTTATTATTGCGGATGATATTGTACAATCAACATTTGTAGGTTGTATAGTACAACTTCTACTGCGCTGATATGTTTTTTTTTTTAAACGCACGGGCTCTATATTGGCGTATTTTCGTTCCGTTGGTAAAAAAATCATAAATTCCAAGGGTCCCGAGTTCGAATCCCGGGTAAGGCATGGATGCTTTGCAGGTAATTCAAAAGACTTTCAATTATTGGATAATATATAATAGTAATTTTTTAATTGATGATGGCACCAATATTGGGCAGAAACGTCTATTAATAAAATCAAAATCTGAAAGAACCATCAAGAGTTATCTTTGTGATCCTCACGTTACCTCTTCGAAAATAAAATAGAACCTGCGTTGAAGATACGATTTTTGATGTTTAGGTCGAAAAAAATACATACTTATTCAGATATATGGGTATCTAATTATAAATATTATAATGCTAAATTTAAAAGAAATTATATTCGACCCCCTTTGAAAAAACACATGAATATGTATATGATCCTGATATCACGCAGGTGGATATATATATATATATATATATATATATATATATATATATATACAGTGTGTTAATTAAGAACCTGGCCATAGGCGTTTAACATGGGAAAACAGTTTTTCTTTGCGCAAAAGTCCCCAATTAATTTTAGACAAAAATGTTTCAAATAAATGTTGTAGATATTAATATTCTACGCCTAAATTACTATACAGATTTAATTTTTCACGTTTAGTAACTTGTAAAATCTAATTTGAAATTGTATAAATATTGCCCACTTGTAGCGATACCCATGAAATTGAAACAAAATTAGAAAGAAATTCATTTCGTTTGAACTGTCAGAAATTTAATTTTATAGATAGAATGTGAAAAAATAATAATAATAATAAAAGTTATTTAAGTGTTAGATTTTAAAAATAATACCTGTGCTTAGGTGCAAAATTGAATTATCTGCAACTTTTAATTGAAAACTGAATTTCTGACAGTTCAAACGATACGCATTTCTCTGTAATTTTGTTTCAATTCCATGGGTATCGTTAGAAATGAGCAATATTTTTATACAATGAGCCTGTTTCACATTTGTCAAAAACTATTTTAAATGAAAGTTTATGGAATGATTTTCTTAGTAATAATTTTTATTTTAATAATTTGTTGTTAATTGTGGAAATAATTAAATAAAAAGATTGGCGTCCTGAAAAACTACCCCCCACTCCTGTGACGTAGAAGCACATACATTACATCATTATTAGCCAATAGGAAAGTAGTTTTTCCATCACCTACGTTTATTCATATTATTTATATAAATAAACGTAGGCTAAAGTTTGTCACATGTTAATAACAAAATCTTTTAATTTGACATTTGACGCTGACATTGCTCATTGTAAATGAATAATAAAGTAATAATAGCTAATTCAAATTACACACAAGCTAAATCGGCAAATTAACCGAAGGTCGATAGCTGGATGATGGCTTACTGCTACCGAAGGGGTGTTAAAGAGTTGAGGTAAAATAAAATATAAAAACTGAATTTATTATATAAATTGATAATATATTTTACTTTAAAGTTCTGGTCGTGATTCTTATTTGACACTTGTTTGACAACTTTGACAATACACTTGACACCTTAGAACCGCTGAAGATGTATGTACTCTGACGTCACATTCTGTTTCAGATCACGTGACTTATTCAAAATTTTATCCAAATTTCAAAAATTAATTGTAAAATGTCTAAAGGATATTTCGTGATATTTTCAAATTTGAGGCTCTTTAAAGAACAATATCTTTTCAAATTTCATACTTAGAAGTCATATAAAAATTCTTGCAACAGCCCTATTGCAAATTAGATTTTACAAGTTACCAAAAGTGCAAAATTAAAACTGTTTACTGATTTAGGCGTAGAATATAATTATCTGTAACACTTATTTGAAACATTTTGTCTAAAATTAATTGGGGACTTTTGCGCAGAGAAAAACTGTTTTCTCATGTTAAACGCCTATGGCCAGTTTTTTAATTAACACACTGTATATATAAAGTGGAAACTTACAGTTAAAAAAAATATTTTCCCCCCCAAAATTTAATAAATATAATAATTAATTAATTTAAATATGGTAAGTAATGTATTAATATAGAACAAAATTAATTAAAGGAATATGTAGTAATAATTACATACATTATAATATGTTAACCAAAAAATATTAACACAGTTTTATATCCCTTATATAATCTATTTATAAATGTACGTCGCAAAAAAGGAAGCAGTAAATTTAAAGGTTTTTCAAAAAACTAATGCATTAAATACCGAAAAGTTTATTATATGTAATCTGTCAGTTTCAGATTGCTATTTTCCCGCACTAGCACTAGATAACGTTAACGTTTAAACATATATAATATTTGTTGGTGACAACAGATCATATAGACTATAAAATAAAATAGTTTGAGTCATAATTATATTATTAAAACATAAGTACACAATAACATTATCATTAGCTTTACATTTATGATTAAGATTTATATTATACGGATGAATTAATAATACGCTCTATAACACTGAAAGAAGTTGAATTTGCGAATATTATTGCTAATCCATTTGATGTTGCACTTATTGTTGCGTTGCAACTTACTCATAAATATTACTCCTGAACAAAAATCTTTTGACTAAATTTCGAATTACCACTAGCATAAAATCTGAACTAGTCAATTAAATTGCGATTAAATAGATACCTACTATGGTTTTCAAATAAGAAAACATTGTAAAAAAAATGTTTATTATAATCAATCGGTTGGATATCGCTTTTTACCTCTCGCTAAAAGAGGTATTGGAAGATTTTAGTGGAGAAGCATGTTTTAAGGTCCCTAGAATCCGATTATAACATTTTTACGATGATGTCCGTATGTGTGTGTATGTTGATGTTGGAGACACGGTATCTCAAATACTATAAGACTTAAAAAAATATTTAACTGCAGTTTCCTCAATCTGTTATTAGTAATATTAAAGAATATAAAAATTTCGATACATTTAAAATTTTTATTATATCTTCTATATAAAAAGAAGATACGTGTTTTTGTATCAGAAATGTCAAATATGTACAATACTTATATAGCCTAATATGGAAATGGCGAGAGGTCTTGTGCTGGTCACAACAGATTTTTTCTCCTTTGTTATACACTACCTATAGATAACGATGAAACATATTGGTAAACCAAGTAAAAATGTTAATTTGAAAAGTAAATACTCATTCTCCACACATTAAAATAATGAACACAGTTATTAAAATTGAAAACTTATATGGAATATATGGATTACAACAGTAAATATTTGTTTGTTATGCTGAGAAAGAATTATATAGATATTATAGATTATAAAATGATATATGTTAATAAAATATAACACTGAAAGACGGTGACTATAGAATATACTGATATTGATAATCTATTAGAATAAAAATTGTACAACAATATACAAAATCCTCATCAAATAATTAACAATAAAATTCATCCTATTCCAGTGCTACTATGATAGATCTAAGACAAATAATTACAGACCCATTGTATCTAACATTAATTCTCCGACATATTTGCTTGCAAAATTGTCGGCTCCGGTAGCTCAATGGTTAGAGCAACGCCTCTTAGTCATGAGCGTGCTCGGGGTTCTGGGTTCGAATCCCACTAAGGCATGGATGTTTGTGTATGTGAACCTACTCAGTAATTGGGATTTAATCCTGTTGAGAGGTTTTTTTTAAAAAAAAAAAAAAAAAAAAATGGTTAGTAGATGAATTTAACAAATTTAATTTTCCAAATAACTTTACTGTCAAAAATCCTAAAGACATTACAAATATTTAAAAAAATATGAAATTAGATCCCTCTGATAAATTTATTTATTTTGATGTATCCCTTATTCCTAACTTTCCAATACCGGACACGTTAAGAATTTTGATATCAGAATTAATTAAAAATGAACTGCCAGCAAATATAGTTGATGAATACATAATTAATAATAATAATAATAATAATAATAATAATAATAATATTTTGTCGGCTTTCAACTATCACGTTATAGCTCAGATACTTTATTTTTACATTTACAATTTTTACATTTCATATATTATAAAGTATTTTAAAGACACACACAAACATCCAAGCCCCTGGTGGGAATCAAACCCACGACCTCAGGGTTCGAGCGGTGAAGGTCGCTTCGAGTGCTGCCGGAACACACTGCCTCAACACGCTTGGCCACCGAGGCGGCTTGTATTCCTAACTTTGCAATACCGGACACGTTTAAGAATTTTGAAATCAGAATTAATTAAAAATGAACTGCCAGCAAATATAGTTGATGAATACATAATTGTAACTGATACATGTTTGAATTTAAATGCTTTTACTTTTGAAAATGAAATGTGCAAACAATCTTTCGGTACTGCTATGAACAATCCTTTGTCGCCTTTTTTAGCTAATTTATTTTGTCAAAATTTGAATTTTTGCCATAATTGATAAAATATTTAACTTGAATGAATTCCTTGACATCATCTACACACAGTCCCCTACTATTCAGTTCACTTTAGAATTAGAAGAAAATTATACACTTTCACTTTTAGATAAAAATAATGATAAAATTGTATTTGACATTTACAGAAAACCAACTAGTACTGAAAACTACATACACTCAACTGCAGTAACCCATTTTAAATATAAACTTGCAAATTTTAACTCCATGTTTCACCGTTTATTCAATATACCATTGAACAATGAATTTTTCAAAAATGAACTTAATTACATTTACCATTTAGCAGAAGTCAATGGGTACCCAAAATCTACAACCACAAAATTATTCAACAAACATAAACGAACAAATTGCATTAAAAACCATACGACTTTTATAATTTTACCTAAATAATAATAATAATAATAATAATAATAATTTATTCCCAACAGAAATCCAATTACAGGGAAATATAAATATAAGTAAAAACTGACACAAAATAAATTCAAGCAAATATACATAACAAAAATACAATTTGAGTGTTTTATAAATTACAAAAATGGGTCACACAAATGGTGTTCTGCATTGCGGCACAGTATGTGGATCGGAGATCTTCTCAAGACATCAGTGTGTGGAGTGGATAGATGGAAGGTCCTGTGGTGTCTAAACGCCGATCTGGGTATATGAAACTGGATACAAGAGAGCAAATAAGGTGCATCAATAATGTTATTTAGCAGTGAACGTAGAAATTTTGCCGAATATAAATCTCTCCTGTCAGACAAAGACAACATATTGTGACGACCTAATAAACTGTCATTATCGGTGCCAACATTCGGATAAATATTATCGAGTTTAAATGACAAGTATTTCAAGAATCTACGCTGAATTCGTTCAATAGCTATAATATGGTGAGCATAGATAGGATACCAAACAAGTAAAGCATATTCTAGTTTACTAACAACAAAAGCATAATATAGAGTTTTAAGAAGAGAAATATCAGTGAAAGGCTTAGATATTCTAATTATAAAACCAAGTGTTCTACTGGCAGATGCACAATTTATACTAATATGTTCAGAAAAACTTAAATTATGAGCAAAGGTAACACCCAAATCTATGCAAGACATCTTACGGGAGAGAATGTTACCATACAGAGTATAAGAATGATTAATAGATGAATGGCAACGTGTGTAAATAATTGTAAAACACTTATCAACATTTAAATGTAGTTTATTAAGTATACACCACGCGGCCATGTTATCCAGGTTTTGTTGAAGAAATAAAGCATCGTTATACGAATCAATACGTTTAAAAATTTTGATATCATCTGCATAAGCCAGGACAAGGCATGTAAAGGATTGTAGAAGATCATCAATGAAAAGTAGAAATAAGAGCGGACCCAGGTTTGAGCCCTGAGGCACACCAGACGTAGGAATGAACTCAGAAGAATAAAAGCCATTATATTTTTCACAACAAATTCTATTAGTAAGATACGAACGAATCAAGTTAATCAAACTGGGAGTAGCACCAAAATTGCAGATTTTATTAAGTAATAGTTCATGGTTTATAGTATCAAATGCACGAGAAAAGTCAGTATAAATGACATCAACTTACCTGCGAATATCAAGGGCTTCAGAAGTGAATTGCGTAAAAGAAGCAAGATTAGTAGTTGTTGATCTACCTCGTATAAAGCCATATTGATTATAAGAAATTAGCGATCTAGTATTACTATAGATAGTGTTGTAAAGTACTTTTTCGAAGAGTTTTGCAAAATTATTCAGCAACGAAATAGGACGGTAATTCTGAATTATAGCCTTGTCACCTTTTTTATGTATAGGACAAATTATTGTCCGTTTCCATCTGTCAGGGAAAACATGTGTTTCCAGAGCTATATTGATTATGGAAGTGAGTGGTGTAGCAAATACAAATCGACAGTCCTTGACTAAATAAGAGGGTATTTGGTCTTCTCCTGCTGACGCTTTGTTAGGAAGAGAACACATTAATTTAATAAGGTCATCTTCTGTTATCTTATTTACATTAAATGACAAGTGAGGCAATTCAGCATAAGTCTGAGGAATATCGTGAGAAGTGTCCTGTTGAAAGAAGCTCGAAAATTGCTCAGCAAAAGCGTCAACAATATTCTGTGGAGAATTAAAATGTGTTATGCCATCACTCATATTAGCAGGAATACGGGAAATACCTTGTTTAGACTGTACGTATTTCCACAAATCTGCAGGATTATGTTTAATATTACATTCGACAGACTTCAAATACTCATCGTATGCTTTACTTATGTGCATTTTTGTTAAAGTTCTTAAACGTTTAAATTCGTTTAAATAATATTCACATCGAACACCTAAACAAACCATTTACCGAAAATTGACATATTGTGAAAATTGTCACCAATTTTTTTTTAACCTTTTTAAGAAACACAAAATCACTTTTGCATTCTATAACAAATATACATTAAAAAATGTTCTTTTTAACATTTTCTAAAGTAAAACCATTTTTAATTCAGCCATAGCCCTACACCATAATAAAACAGGTCATAACTTCTTTTCTGATAATGTTAAATGTTTAAAAGTTAATTACCACAAAAATCTTAACATGGAAGCTATTGAAATGAAAAAAACATTCACAAAATTTATTAACACTGATTTGTCACCACAACAGAATACACTACTAAAATTTGTTAACCCAATTGTTAAACTTCATTCCCATATTAATATTATCTCTAATTTAACTATTTTATTACGTATTTTTATTTTCATAATTAAATTATCAAATAAAGTGAAAACCAAGTGTAAAAGGGAACAAATGAAGCTACGGCCAAAATGCAGCTTAACACCACACACAAAGGAAGAAGGAAGGGACGGATGCACAATGACAATACATGCACTAAAAATATAAATATTCATCAAGATAAAAACTAAGCACTGACGACAAAGAGCTACGAATTGGACTTAACATTGGAACTTACTATACAGAATTATTTGACTTGCGCACTACAGCATAATACCATTGCAAAAAGTAGACAATACAACTAAATAGGTAACATGAACTTATTACTCCGTGCATGTAAAGATTATCAAGAAGGAAAAATAGTGAAGGAACTTCTAGACAAAAAAATAATCTCAAAAAGAACAATAATACAAAGAATCCGATACTGGGCACTCATACAAAGGAGACCGGATGACCATCAACTTAAACGCTTACTTACATTGAAAATTAGTGGAAAACAAAAAAGAGGACGCTACATGCTACACCTACTCCACAACATTAAAGCAAGATTTCCAGGAAATAGGGAAACCGATAGATTGGTGGAAGAGCATTTCACAGGATAAAACCCAAATTAGGAAAGAAACAACAAACCTATATAAGTAAGTAACCAACAACCACCCAACCAGCAAGTTACCTCCTGGGAACAAAACCAACACATAAAAACACAAGGAAAATGCGCATATACTGTCCATAGACTTGCAACCATCCTGAAACACACATGGAGATAATATATCCAAACATGAGCACAACAACAACGAAAACTAAGCTAGGAAATATACGAAATAGGGACCGTACCAAACACCAAACGAAAAATACCCAAATCTACATGCAAAATACGCACAAAAGACCACAACAAATCACACATGTTACACAGATACCAACAGTAACAAAACAGAAGTATACGAGTGGTAGAATCCCACGTTAAAAAATCACCCAACATGATATCCAGCCCAAAAGTTGGGTAGTCCAATGGACTAAAACTACCTTTACGTTAAACGTTTTGTCCATTGATTACATGGTACCTCGGTGCGTCTCTAATCCGCGTCGTGCTATGAGCAGGGCCGGCTGCTAGTGTGAGTGTCCAAAAAATCTCTGGCTGGATAGGCCTGGCGTATCCAGGATTCAGTGCTACGGGGTAGTCAACTCGGCCAGAGTGTCAAGTCAAGTCAAGTATGATATAAATATTGTGACTTTGAAATAAAAATTTGAAATAATTTTGTCATATTTATAAATATTATGTTTCTTTTGTAGTACAACTGATGATGATTGCTTTGCAGTCGAAATGTACATTTTGTAATTAAAAATATTTTGTGAAGAAAGGTGTATTATTGTTTATATTTTAATTCATATCTTCACGTGGCACAAATATTTATTTAGATCTAAGACATTACATTATTTTTACTTCCCGCCATACCATACTTAGGTAGGAGAGGTAATATTTTCAGTCCAAAAATTGAGTTTTCAGTGAATAAGCACGAATTAGGGTCTCCATTACAGGTTTTTGCTATTTTTACAATGATGACTCTCTCTCTCTCTCTCTCTCTCTCTCTCTCTCTCTGTGTGTGCGTGTGTGTGTGTGTGTGTGTGTGTGTGTGTGTGTGTGTGTATGTGTGTGTGTGTGTGTGCGCGTGTGCGTGTGTGTGTGCGTGTGCGTGTGTGTGTGTCTGTGTATAACTATTTTTTCGTCCACGACAACAACTCTTATATCAAACTTTAAATAATTTCTATTTTCCGTATTTAAGCTTTCTACATTAATATAAAAAGTTAATTAGATTTTGGGTAAAATTAGATAACCGGAAGTGGTACTTTACATGGAACCTATAACAGATTTTAATGAAAAATTGAATTAAAATATAACCCAAAACTTGTCAATTTTATTATTTAAGATTTTGATACCAAGGTGAACAACATACTGAAATATTGTTCAAAACTTATCAAATTTAGTATTTAAGACAATTGTGTTTGTATTAATAAGAACGTATTAGATTTTCCTAAAATTGATAAACCGGAAGTGGTGATTTACTTGAAGCTCTAAACAGATTTTCTTAAATATAATAAAAAATGATCTAAAACTTCTCAAATTTGGTATTTAAAACTCATAAATAATTTGGAACAGCATATTAGATTTTGACTATGATATGATATACCCATATCCGAAGCGGCACTTAATTTGGAGCTCTTAATACAATTTCGAGAAAAAACAACAAAATATAATAAAATATCGTATTACAGACTTTTCTATTTATTGGAACAACAAATTAGAGTTTGTTTACAAAAAGTCAACCGGAAGTGACACTTTACTTAAAGCTCATTCCTATTTTAAACATGGAATTTGGGGGAGGTTTTGTGCTGGCCACATCAGATTTTTTTATGTGTGTAAATATTGTGAAATTTAACATCCAATCATTGAAGGTTTTTACAGTTTCAGCACGATATAAAAATACTTACATTTATTTATTTTGGAGAGGAATTTGATTTCGCCTTCTCAAGGTTCAATGTAAAACTTAGTTTTTATTTGATATTAAATTAATATCAAATAAAAACTAAGTTTTACATTGAACCTTGAGAAGGCGAAATCAAATTCCTCTCCACATATTCATCATCCAAGGTACCAAACAAAAGGAAAAAAATTTATTTATTTTGTTATTTAAATTTCTAATATAGAGTTACCTTGCATTTAGCCCTAATTTATATATTAATTATTAACTGAGTGTTGTGTTGAATAATTAATCAAAGTTCTCCCTATATATTCAAAAAAGCAGCGGGGGTGGTTTTAAAAAACCAGTGCAGCAGAGAACTAAACATTATAAATGCAGACATTTATGATTTCATACCATTATGCCTTAATATTGATTGTTTGAAAGTTACAAATATTTGCAACTGGTACAGCTATTTTTCAATAAAATATGACGATATTGAATTACAAAATTACAAAATATTTGTAAATTGTTTATAATGTGATAGCATGTATTTTTTTTTATTTTGGGCTTCTTCAGAATTCAGAGCTTGGTGAACTTGATGCAATTGAATTACAAAATAATTATAAATTGTTTATAATGTGATAGGATTTTTTTTATTTTGGGCATCTTCGGAGTTCAGAGCTTGGTGAACTTGATGCAATGTTAAACTTTTTATTATTCATTGCAATGTTACAGTGACAAGAAAAAATATATAAATATGATACAATGTAATATTACAGTGACAAGAAAAAGGATTTAAATCCTGTATTACGTTGTCCAACCTACTCGTATGAAGATGCACAACACAATCTTGAGCGCCTTTTAGGCCATGGTCTAGAATTTCGGAAAACAACTGTCCTCTCATAGACGCGGGCCGTGAAAGCCTCAATAAATACGTTTTAAAATTCATCTTTATTTATGTAATTGCAAGTTAAAATAGTAAATAATGATATCTTATTAACACATAGTTTATGATGTTCAATTTTGTCAGCTAAAACACATGACATAATGTACTTATAAATTAGAGTCTATTAAACTAAATACGTGAAATTTGTTTATAAATGAAGTGTCTGTGGCATCCTTGTTAGTCGGTGTTGAATCTCCCGGCAGACAGTAAATTTACGAAGTTAATTTCTGGACGCTGACAAGGCTCGTGCTATAGTGGGATTTTGGAGGACGAAGGGCGATCAACAGTTAATAACGTTACAAACTTATTTACTGCCTATTAACGGTGTATTTTACACTAATTAGTAATCCAATGTGTTTCTCTGTTTTTCTCGCTTATTTTCTAATTACAAAGTCTTAATTGAATTGTGAACGGGTTTCACTTTTGCCAACTTTGTAACCGTACGCACTCGACACGCAAGAATTTTTATTTTACGGGTAATTAATTATTAATTAATTCTAGATGCCGGGAAATTTCTGTAATTAATCTTAGTGGGTTAATCAAAAACGCGTCGTGTGACACTCCTAACCTCGGAAGGAATTCAATTTGTTTAATGAAAAAAATTCTTTCCATATGCTAATTAAATAATGAGAAAATTTTATTGGGCTTACAGTTTAATTGCGCATTTTTGTTTGGTGATAAATATTCCCTTGATACTGTTTTTTCTAAATTTATGCAAGATTACGTTAAAATTTCATGAATTTTAATAAAAATTCTTAAGCCGACGTTTTTAAAACATCTGGGGATTTTTAAATTACCAACAACTTGAAATATCGTCTTAAAAAGGTTTACAAGAAGTTTCTTATTCAAAATTCTGCCAGGAAAATAACATTCCTCCATAACATCGTGTATTTCTTATGTCCAGGATGCAGAGATTGACACGACGAGCTTTCAGAAACTGCTTAAATATATAAAATCGTTAAAAAAAGTAAAAAATCTGATGTGGCCAGCCCATAACCTCCCGCGGGGTATTTAACAGTGATCTCTATAACATATATTATAAAAATCACTAGTATTTAACCACGGAGTATAAAGTAGTCATTATGTTTAAATATTTTTATATTCACTCATAACAAACTTTATTTTACATTTAACAAATATATCATATAAAATAAATAAAATAAATATATATATAAATAAATAAAAAATAGTACTTACATCTTTACACAAAGGCTTTTCAGGGCCGCACCCCGGAAGGCAATGAAGCAAATCAATATTACGGATAACATTTATGTATAATGGAAAATATGTTATTTTTACAAACCTTATATTTCTTAAAATTAAATATATTACCACTATATTCTCCTTAATCCGGTTTCATTATTAACGAGCCTGTTTCACAAGTTTCAAAAACTATTTTAAATGAAAGTTTATGCAATGTTTTTCTTAGTAATAATTTTTATTTTAATAATTTGTTATTTGTGGAAATAATTAAACAAAAAGATTATGGCGTCCTGAAAAACTACCCTCCACTCCTGTGACGTAGAAGTACATACATTACTTCATTAATAGCCAATAGGAAAATTGTTTTTCCATCACCTACGTTTATTCATATTATTTAAATAAATAAACATACGCTATAGTTTGTCACTGTTAATAAAAAACCTTTTAATTTGACATTTCACGCTGACATTGCTCATTGTAAATGAATAATAAAGTAATAATGGCTAATTCAAATCACACTCAACCTAAGTCGGACAATGTACTGAATTTTGGTAGCTGGATGGTGGCTGAATTTATATCAGAGAACGATTATTTTACTGCTACCGAAATAAGGGGTGCTAAAGAGTTGAGGTAAAATAAAATATAAAAACTGAATTTACTATATAAATTGATAATATATTTCACTTTAAAGTTCTGGTCGTGATTCTTACATTAAATCTGCTATAGGATATGTAGATCTATGACGAGAAAAAAATATCTGTATTCGCGAGTGAAGAAAAGAAGGAGCTTAGCGCGTGACGTAACAATATGGCCGACTTAAGGCAGATGCTTTGTTTCCCGCAACTGTCTTTTCTTATATACTGCGGCCTTTGAAGTGCAAAGTAATATTAATATTAAATAAAAATAATATTTCTAGTATAAATAACATTTTGAATTTTGCGAACTAGTCCTTTTTATCTAAAAATTATGTTTAGCATTCACTCGAATTTTGAAGATTCGAGTCTTTGTTTTCTTGAATCTACATAATACTGCATTATTGCAGTCTTTGGAAAATTAATGGAGAGATAAGTATTATTATTTCAATGTAATTTTTGTGCAGGTAGGTCTACAGGTGTAGATTTCATTACGAAGTATTTTAATAAAGACACGCAGTAATTATTATCTTGTAGTTATACCCAACAAAATATAATCTTTCTTTACAAAATGCAAGGAGCACGCATATTTTACGGTTTCTTTCCCATTTTTAAAAGATGAATGCATTACTGTCGTCTATCATTGTGTATTTCATATTGGCAAATTTCTCTAATAAATTTTTCTATAGAATTTAGGTTCCTGTTTTCGGGAAATTATGAAAATTATTTCTGGATTTCCGCGTGCTAATGACGTACATCCGTTAAACGCAACAAAAACGTGTTGAAGTTTTAGATTTTGTTGCTATACTTTATTTTGCGTAAGAATAGCGTTAGTTTATTAGGGATGTAAATTCTACGCTTTGATTGGTCAGAATATAAACCTAGTTCACAAAAACGAAACAAATATCACTTGTCAGTTGTCAAATAAAAACTACAGAATTAAGTGATGTTTAACCATATTTTGTTGCAATTTTTAATTTTAACATTTTTACAGATAAAAATATTTATTGACAAAGCTTGGTTTCACAAATTTTAATTATTTATTTAATATATGTAAAAACGGTCGGCTCTTAAGAACAATATACTATTTTCTTACGTAAAAATGAAGTATAGCCTACAAATTTCACTCCACTCGTGACTTATTTGTTAAATAAGTGACAGAAACGATGCATTCGCCGCTACCTCGGCTAGGACTTACTACCATGTACTAGTTCATATTTTCGCCGCTAGACGTCACTAGCGAATGCCCTGAACATAAAGTGAAGCAACAAAAATATACTGTTTTCTTGAAAGTGGATGAAAGTTGAAATGATCTTCACAAACATGAAGACACGATTTTTCTGCCAAATTATCAGCTCTTCGACCTACTGCTTCTAGTCACAATTTTCTTTTCTTCGCATCTTTTGGCAAATTTATAAACTCTAGTAGGTTTTTTCGTAACAGTATTTTTGTAAGTAGGCACAATACAATATCGTAAATTACTCATTTTATGTTGAACTTTTTATTACCTACATATTATACAACTTGAACCAATCTTAAAAATTTGACACTTGTTTGACAACTTTGACAATACACTTGACACCAAACAAAAAGAATTACATTATAAACGGACCAATTAGGACCGCTGAAAATATATGTATGTACTCAGACGTCATATTCTGTTTCAGATCACGTGACAGTCAAAATATTATCCAAATTTCAAATATTAAGTGTAAAATATCTAAAGGATATTTCGTGATATTTTCAAATTTTTAAAGAACAATATCTTTTAAAATTTAATACTTAGAAGTCATATAAAAATTCTTGCAACAGCCCTATTGCTTCCTGACAGTGACATTGTTTAAATATGTCAAAATTATTATTAAAGTATGGTTTTTGTTTGACCCATAGGCAAGATAACGTATAAAAATAAATTACCATATAAATTTATATTTAAAGTTATTTACTAAATATGTACTATTATCGTAAAATTGAAGATTGTGCCGTCATATTCAATTTTTATTAGTAAAAGTGCATATTCACTAAAATCTCTATATGCGATTTTTAGTACGATCCTTATACCTCCCTTACATATGGTTGCGGGAGATAAAAAAAAAACATGTATTTGTTTAATTAAGTACGAGTACACTCGTAAATAAGCATGTAATGTAGAAAATCTAAAAATTATTAATAACAGTAATAAATATTTTATGTTATGTAACGTACCTATTTAAGTGAATTAATCAGAACGTAATTGCTGTGATCCTATTATAATTCAAATCTACTAGAATGTTTTTGCATTGGTAACATAAAAGATTGTAATTTCGGATGACCTGATTTTTAAACATAAAAATAAATAAATAAATAAATATGTCATCACGACATATTACCCATTACTGGCTGTGCCAGTATCTACAACACATGTAGACATCGGTAATGATGACGATATATTTTACCGTGTGAGCGCTTACCAGGCGTCATCTCTCGGACACTCATAGCTGGTGTGGAGAGAGCACCACAGGGGTCACTTTTGTGCCATTTAAAATTGGAAATATTTGGCGTCGGTCGGGATCGAACCCAGTTCCTCCAGGTTCGCGACCAGACACTTAGGCTCGCGGCCACATAATTTGAAATTTTATGTACCTATTCTTAAAATATTTTAAATTTCAGTCACCCAGAAATTGACAGTTCACCAAAAGTTCTTCTAAACGATTTATGGCAGTTAGTTGCACCGCATATAGTTAAAATTTAAATGGTGCTTAAATTGAAAATCTTATGGTTAAAAAATAATCCAATTCAATCATTCTACTTCTGATCACGTGTGCGAAAGTACCAATCAAAACACGCTTACACTGATAATTATCCAATGACAATTATCACTTATGTCATTGCGAAGTAACAAACACTTTTTGACTGATAATTAAAGATAAATTGTTTTAATTTGAAAATGTCGTTTCCACGGTATGATGACAGTGACAATAATAATAATAATAATAATAAATTTATTTATACTGACAAGCAACAGATACAATTCCAATTACAGATTATCAGTGATTAATATACATAAAAGAGAAATATTATTCATCATTAATATTAATATAATGCACAAGTGTTTTTACAGATATATTAAATATATCAATTGTATCGCATTTCGATAGTAACTCATTTACATAACTTAAGGCTTTATTTAAAGTTATAAAAGAAAAATTACCCAAGAGTTGCATATATCTAGACCTTAATCTAATATCAGGTACAAAAATGTTTATTTTGTTTAATAAATCAGGTACATCTACTTCACTCTGTACGATTTTCGCTACAAGAATAACTAATGAGTGCTTTCGCCTATCCTTTAAAGTATGCATATTAAATACTTCCAATTGTGAAAAGTAAGAAACTCTATTGATGTAGTTAGGATATATATTGTAGGTTCGAAAGTATATATTTCTTAGGAATAGTTTTTGTACTTTTTCTAACATTTCTGTATGTTTTTGAGAGGTTGGATACCAAACAACAGATGCATATTCTAACCTAGATCTCACAAAAGAATAATATAATATTTTTACAGTTCGCATATTAGTAAAGTTCTTAATATTTCTTAACACAAAACCCATTTGTTTATATCCCACCTTAGAGATGTATTCTATATGGTAATTAAATTGAAAATTGGTAGTAAAATAGACTCCAAGATCCTTAAATAGGTTCACTCTTTCAATGTCATTGTCATTTATTTTGTATTTTCCAATGTGAATTGTTTTTGATTTTGATATTGTCATCACTTTGCACTTTTCAATATTAAGCACCAACGAATTTTTAGCACACCACACTGTTATATTGTTTAAATCAGATTGTAACTGTATTAAATCACTTTCTGTAGACACTGGCATGAAAAGTTTAAGATCGTCTGCATATAATAAGCACTGAGCCCATCGAAGCACATCTGGAAGATCGTTTATCGCATATAAAAATAATAATGGTCCCAATATTGACCCTTGGGGGACTCCGGATGTTGCTACAAAGAAATCGGAGACACAATGCATGTATGATACCATGTTTTTTCTATTTTTTAGATACGATTCCAACAAAGAGATCGTATCTTGATGTAAATCAAAGTTGTGTAATTTTTTTATTAATATGTCATGTCCAATTTTGTCAAAGGCTTTTGTCATATCGGTGTAAATAACATCTACTTGATTTTCTGGTATGGTTTGAGAAACATACTCAGAAAATGTTAACAGATTTGTTATTGTCGATTTACTTTGGACAAACCCATGTTGATGTGGCGTTATTGCTGTGCTAGTATATTCTTGTAGTTTTTTATATAATATCGATTCCAAAATTTTTGATATGGATGTTAGAATAGAAACTGGTCTGTAGTTTTTTATATATAATTATTTATAATAAAGCCGGATTTATAGTTTACATAACATAACAAAACATAGCATAACATAACGTAACATAACAAGATTTTTTTTAGATTTTATAGTACGAAACGTAAGCATAAGACATAGCACGAGAAAAAGAAGAATTGTTCTGAAAAATGTTCATAATGTAGTATTATTACTATATTCATTACTGTTTTCACATTTCATTTTGTTATTCTTTGTACACGTTAAATTTTAGAACTTTTCGCAAAAACGAGATTTGTTTAGATAAAAATGGCTGATGACGATGCTATGATAATAGCTGTTGCAGTATCTTGTGCATTATTATTATGAACTCTGCACAATAATTTAACTATTTATTTAAAGTAAATATCTCATCAGAAACAAAAACTAACCTCACAATTTGTTTGTAAACAACAAGCAGATGCGAGCACTCCAACGCTCCAAGATTTCGCTGCTCTTCCAATAGAGCCGAATTGAGCCGAATATTCCCGAACACCATAACATAACATAACGAAATCAAATATGGTCATTTCTTATGTTATGCTATGTTATGTTATGCTATGTTATAAAACTATAAAATGCCATACGGACTTATGTGTTTTCATATTTTCACTATGTTATGCTATGCTATGTTATGTTATGTTATGTAAACTATAAATCCGGCTTAACGCTTCATTTAATAAAATACACAGTCACTGAAAATATATTGTGGCCAGCACAAGACCTCTCGCCATTTTTATATTAGGCTATGTAAGTACATATTGTACTTAACATTTCTGGTACACACACAAAAATGCTTCTACTCTTAGGCTATATAAGTACATATTGTACTTAACATTTCTGGTACACACACAAAAATGCTTCTACTCTTTGAAATGTTCGAGATTGTTCGAGATTCTTCAAATTTGTTGACGAGATTGGCGGCATTTCTGATATATATATATATATATATATATATATATATATATATATATATATATATATATATATATATACAGGGTGTCTCAGGACTAGCTTACGCTATCTATATTTTAAATACTATTTAATATAATTTAACGAAATTTGGTATCTAGGGGTTATCCAACATGCCCGTTTTAACTAAAATATTTTCAAAGCAATAGCACTTCCGGTTTGACCGGAAATTGACCTCAACTTTCTTATTTTAAATGGAATACGCTATATTTTATTTTACCATTGAATGCAGCGGAAAATTTTACATATGAAGCAATAAAAACATTTTACTCATGATGAACTACTTCCGGGGTTATTCAACTTTTTTTGATTTTTTGTCAGAAATCCGGCACATTTTCAAAACTCTGTATATCGGGAACGAGATCAAATTTTTATAATCTGAAAAAAGCCTTTTATAAAGGAGACTTTAAGCTACGGTCAAACCGGAAGTGCTACTGCTTTGAAAATATTTTAGTTAAAACGGGCATGTTGGATAACCCCTAGATACCAAATTTCGTTAAATTATATTAAATAGTATTTAAAATATAGATAGCGTAAGCTCGTCCTGAGACACCCTGTATATATATATATATATATATATATATATATATATATATATATGCCTATAATTTTGAATAATTAATAATAAAATAAAATATATTCAATGTACTTCCCAAAAAAGCCTTCAGTAATATAAACGGATTTTTGACACTGACAACTCACATACTGGATACATTACAACGGATTATTTTATATATTTGAGTCTCTATCTCTAAATCTATAGAAGATATAATAAAAATGTATTGGACAGAGAATCCTATGATCTTTAATATTTGTAATTACATAAATTTCAAAAAAAAAATACTTAAATTTTTTTTAAGAAACTATTACGAGTACTTTCGGTTATCCAATTGTTATCAAAACCTTTTCAGCTGCTCCATTAATATCAGATTAAGGAATACGTAGTTAAATTAGTCTTTAGTCTTACAGAAATACAAATTCTTCGTAAATTTAATTAATATTGCAAAAAATTTTCTTGCCGAATACTCCTCGACCATTAATAAATACTTATAATTTTATCACAACTTCCTCCTTCGACGTCGGACGCAGTGGCGTAGCAAGGATTTTCTAATGGGTGGGATATTGAATATATAGGGGGGAGGGGAAGTTGTGTAGAAAGAAAATAACTACTAACACGTAGTGTACTCTATCTTCGTTAGGCACAATTTTGCGTATAACTTATACATTTTATGAAATAGATCAGTTACTCATTAAAATAAAATATGTTTTACTATTATTAATGGGGAGGGTTTAAACCCGAAAACCCTCTCTTTGGCTACGCCACAGGTCGGACGGTTACCAATCAACGCGATTTTTGTAACTATCAAAATTATTTCGTAATTATCAATGTCCTCGAAATATTATAGCTGATAATATCGCATTGAAACGAAATGTTAAATGAGTAGTTAAACATTGCTGTAAAAAATTCGATAAGCAATTTTTTACCTATAGTTAAGACTTTAATTATAAGCGGTACAACCGGCCATTAGTGATATGTGAACATAGTTATGTAAAATGTATAAAAATAATTTTTTAAATAAGTCTTGGAGAAAAAAAGTCAAAGTTGCTGACATCTGGTGAGAGATTGAACGTAGCAAATGGGGCAAATGTCACTTTTATTATTTGAAGGTGAGTTAAATAAATGTTTATTTTGAATATAAATGATATTTTACACTAAATCGTTTCGATATTTACAGTTTGAAATAGTAATAATAAAAAAAACAGATACCACTATTTTATTAGACGATGATAAAATGGCGGCCAAATGGGGGCATTGAGCTGCTACCTACATTTAATTTGTTCTCGTAAAATAGTTAACAGTTTTGTAAAAGATAAAATACCCAATATATTTAATCCACAATTAGCTACAGCGCTTAAATAATAAGTTATTGTCAAAATTAATGAAATTTGCAATTAACTTCCACATAACTGCACGTATGAAACAATACTTAATTTAGGTTTGCACATCTCTGCGACACTTTTAATTTTGTTTCAACGATGTATCATTCGCATATTCTTTTGTTTTAAACAGCAAGAATACAATTTTAATTATTGTTGCCTTATTAATTCAGGTAGTTCAATAGTACAATACGCAGTAGTGGCATAAAATAAGCTGCGCGTGTGACTGTGCTATCCAGCAGAAAATATCTGTAGTGACACCTACCGAAAAAAAAAATATATATATATTATATGTATTGGCTATGTTACTAGACTAGGCGGCAACATGTGACAAATCAAGTTTCATTATATTTAATCTGGGAAAACATGAGTTCGAACCCCTGGGCTTTATTAAAAATTAATGAATTTAGTTTTTATGTATTAAGTTTTGTTTCTAACACACAAAAAAAGTAATAATGGTTACATGCATTGAACAAAAATAAATATAAAAGTAATAAGTATACATAAGGTATATTTTCTTCTTGCTGAACTGGTACTTGAGAAATAATAATAAAATAATGAATTAAAATTTCCAATTGGAATTTTGACTTTCGTGCCGAAACTAAATCATGATTACGAATCTACTTATGTGTGTCTATCTCGATCCCTGAATAAGTGCTGAAGATGCATTTGTAAAAATAAATGTTTAGAGCAAGAGTGAAGGCCACGAGGCCACTGTATTAGAATTATAAAATGATTCCATCTTAATTTTACCTTAATTTAAATATAAAAATTTAATTGGTTGTCACAGTTTCACTTAACGAAGGCAAAAAAAATAATTAATAAATTTAAAAAGTTGATTGATCTTTTATGTTAAATTGTACAAAATAGAAAAAGTGTGTTATTTATGTTATAAACATTGCATGGCGTCTCGTGGCTGCGTGCCTAAATCTCTGGTCAAAATTATTTTGAATTTTAAAAAGCACAAAAGAACCCCTTTTTCACTCTCTACGACAGCAATAAGTATCCGTGAGTGCTAGTAGGGAACAAATATATCATCATCATTACCAACGTCGGCTTACGTGTAAAAATCAGGCAAAACCAGCAATTGGTATTATGCTGTGATGATATACATTTTTTAGACGACCATTGTGATAAGTATGACATATCAACTTAGTATCCTAACACTGAAAGTTGAACTTATCACATTAGTGTTACGATATATTTCATATCGTAATAGTTGACACGGTTGCTAGGTTACTATGTCATTATTTTCTGGCTATATGTATACATTATTCATTTGTCAGCTGTCAGTAGGTTTTAACCTAAATTTCAGTTTTGTAGAAAAAGTAAAATTTATTTAAGCTCGTCTAAAAAATAATGTTCATAACTTGTATGAAATTCAAATATCTTAGCTCGTGTGTATTGACTTGCACTCCGCTACGCGTCGTGCGTCAATTTACACTCGCATGATGTTTGGTATTTTTCATAACTTGTTACGAAAATAACTATTTATTTTATTTATTAACATTGCATTACAAAAAAAAATGTAAAGCAATATTTAAATAATGCAAATATTTTCACTCCCAAATAAAACATCTTATCAAATATACAGACATAATTTAACAACACAAATTACAAAAGTAGGAAATATAAATTGGAAGCTACTGAGAAAAAGAAGGCAAATAATACGAAAAGAGACAAAAGTCAATTATAGTCAAAACAAATGATGTCGTGGAGATTTCATCCGTGAAAGACTTACAAATTCAAATAAATTCAGGGGAGAAATAAATTGCCCTTATTTGCATATCAATAAAAAGATCTGCGAGAAAATTACAGACGTGAAATACTTGATCGCAAGTAATTTAATTACGTGCATACCGATCGGAGATCGACCTTTGGTTACGTCGGGTTTGTAAAAAATACGTAATTTATCTGGCTTTTATCTCGGAGTAATTACACTGGCTGTTAATATGAGTGCAGTTCATGTTTATTTTTTGCTCGTAAACATTAGTAACAAGTTTACATAGCTTTTTTTGACAAATACACATTTTTTGCAATGATACATTCCAATTAATTTATTACATGCACCAATTAGTTAAAATTGTAAATGAAATCCATGACATATATACCGATTAAATTCTTTAAAATATCTAACATAAATATAAATAAATATATCATCACGGCATATTTCCCATTACTGGGTGTGACAGTATCTACAACACATGTAGACATCAGTAATGATGACGATATATTTTACCGTGTGGGCGCTTACTAGGTGTCACCTCACGGGCACTCATAGTAGGTGTGGAAAGTGCAAGATAGGGATCACTTTTGTTCGATTAAAAGGTTGCTCTGGCCGCGTCACCAGATTCGCAACCAGATACTATACGCATGTTATCTGAGCATCTAGCCGCATGTTTATATTATATATTTTTGTATATTGTACTTGGCGTTGGTCGCCAATGACAATGTTCATGTTTATATTGTTAATTGTAATTCTAATGTCTTATGTTTGATATTTGGTATTCTATAAATTCGTAATTTATTAAAAATGGCAGATTAATAAATTTATTATACTTTGTATACAATATAAGTGTCCAAGCGTTTATTTCACAATTGTAACGGCTCCAGTCGTTACACGCACACGGCCACGCGACCCCATATCTATCATCAATTTCGTTTTAAACCAATGGTATTTACATTACATTTGAAACTAAAATTTGTTTGGTATAGTCTGTTTCCTCACGTTAATACGCACGTCATCATTCGTAAAGCATGTGTTTCAAATCACAAGGAATAAAGGGAATTGATGATATAATGTCAAAACTGACAATATTATAAACGCCCCAATTCTGTAAGAAAGTTGTTAAGACTTAGCAACATTGCTATAGCAAATAACCAATAATAATTGCGAACACTAAATAAAACATGAAAATGACAGCCTTTATATTTGTTTCCGTTGGTTATAATTTTTAGCAACATTGCTAAAACTTAACATCTTCCTTACAGAATATAACCTACAAATCGATCTTTCACACTTGACCGTTACGGTCACAGTTTGATGTTCGCATATGAGATATACGTATCAAGGACAGAATGTAGGAAACCATAAGTAAGGCAGAGATGAACCTACGATACGTATATCTAATATACGAACATCAAACTATGACGTAACGGCCAAGTGTGAAAAATCTGTGTGTATACCTACTACTACATTTATTTAGCAATAATAAACCAATTGAATAATTTTATATAATTTGTAAGCCAGTTGTTATAAATAATAATAATAATTTCATAAAATCAAAGTTACCTAATAAGCAATTTCCTAGATCGTAGTGCCTGAACAAAAGAGAGTAATGTCATGCATATAAATAAAAATAATATAATTTAAAGCAATTAACGATAAAAACGAAATAAAAGTTAAATTTGAGGAATTCACCGTAAGTAAATTAATATAAATACTCATGTGAACCTTTTTTAAATAAAACATTTATTGATTAGGTAATTTTGAGCGCCGTCAAAATTCAAATATATTGTATTATTCTAATTAACGTCAATAAAGACGTTGTACGCTACAGTAAGATATAATTTTGAATTTGCTGCAAAAAGGTGTAATTTTAACAATTTTCTTAAAATTACGAAGACGTTATGTCACACGAAGCACCGCGAACACTATTACAAGCAGAAGAAATTCTATGCAGATACTGTAACGAAGCCCATAACGAAATGATACAATACGATACGTGTCATAATTGGCATCATACGACAACGCTTATCGTTGCTCGAATTAAATGATAATTAAATAAATGGAAACAACGAAATTGACAATGGAATGCAGACACAAAGAACAGCAATTCAATTATCTCTCAACGAAATTTCGAATGCTCATCTGTCACATTTGACTCCCAAGAAGATTGTTCATCACCATCCAAATACAGAAGCAGAAGCAGTTGATTATTTGAAATCATTTTAATCTACTCAAGTACCAACACGCCCATTCAGTGCAACATTTATTGAAAATCTTTCATCAAGTCAATATGCAGCGAGGAAAATAATACCCAAAAATTTGTCAGTTTTTACTGGTAAACCAAAAGAATGGCTTGTTTTTATTAGTGCTTATAACAATTCGAACGAAGCATGTGATTTTACTAATCAAGAAAATATCCTACGTCTACAGAAGTATTTGAAAAGAAAAGCATGAGAGCTAGTAGAAGGTCGCTTAAATCAACCACAGTGTGTCCGAAGTATTATTTCTTCATTAACCCAATTATTTGGAAAGCCTGAAGATATATTACTTACCCAAATAGAAAAAATATGACGTTTTCCAGCAGTTAAACTACAAAAACTTTCGACACTGATAGAATTTTCCGTCGCTATCGATAATTTATGTGCTGCAATATTAGCTTCCGGAGTACATAATTATGATAACAATCCAACGCTTATATATGAAAAACTGCCAAATCAACTGCGACTTGATTGGAGAGCATACAAGCGAAATATGGTGAACAATTCAATAGAATTAACATACACGAAAAAGCGAATTTTAAGTTAAGTTTGGTTTGTAAAAATATTGTAAAACAATTGACAAGTGCATTATCAGTAAACGAACGCTGGACAATGGTACGAAACTTGAATTTGTGTAGAATGTGCTTAAAACGTCATAATTTTAAAGACAAATATAAGAAACCCGTCTGCTGTCCTGGATACCAACGTAAACATCATCCTCTTATGCATAACGAAAATCTCAACCCGAAACAAGGTGTAAACGAGCAAATGAAAAATGAACAGACTCATTGTAGCCACGTATCTACTACAAAAAAATATACAATTTAGATACATACCAATAATAGCCAGACATAAGAACATAAGCATTTCAACGATAGCTATGTTGGATGAAAGTTCGTCAGGGACATATATTGAAGAAGATCTCGCTAAAAGACTGCAACTACAAGGACCTAAATCAACATTATGTTTAAAGTGGACCAGTTCAACACAGCGCATGGAATTAAATTCAATGTGTATCTCATTTCGAGTGAAGAGTAAAATACAAAACACGAAAGAATACGATATCAAGAATGCTTAAACGGTGAAGAACTTGGATCTTCCAGAACAGACACTAGATTATGAAGCACTGTGCCAGGTATACAGCTATCTTAAAGGACTACCTGTTGCGTCATACTCAAACGCAAAACCAACTATATTAATTGGGCTTAATAACTGGAAGTTGGCACTTCCCTTGAAAATTCGCGAAGATGAATAGAAGAGAACCAGCCGATTACTGGGAAATGTCATCTAGGTTGAACGATATTCGCAAAGATACCAGAGAAAACAAAAATTTTAATTGACGTTTGCAACTTTCATACACATGAAACAAGTAACGATATTGAATTACATAATTTGATAAAAAAAATTTTGGAAAGGAAAGTTTAGGTTATTTTGACGACGCTCAAAATTACTTGATAAATACATTGTATTATTCTAATTAACGTCAATAAAGACGCTGTACGCTAGAGTAAAGTATAATTTTGAATTTTCTGCAAAAACGGTGTAATTATAACACCTGTAGATGTGTTGGTTACTTGACGATCGCATTTTAGGCACTACGCAGAATACTTTTTACCTTCCTTTATTAATTTATATTGTAGCTATTCAAAATTCACGAATGAATATGTTTTAGCTTCGCTCTTCGCATCTAAAAATTATGACATTTGTAAACAATAAGTGATCTATTGTCGTTTGAAGAACTAAAATTATACATTATCTATGTTTTTTACTTATTTAATATTTTTACGCATTTTTACACGTAAACGAAAAAAATATTAATAATAATAATAAATTAGCACGAAAATAAAAATGCTATTTACACAAGAGTTGCATACAATATATTTTTCCTTCAACCGAAATATTAGTGCTGTTTCTCATAATACTGAGTGTGAGTATACAGTCATCTTCAAATATTGTTAGTGTTAGTTGAGAAATAAATTAACCGAATGTGCATATTGCCTAGCAAAGTATTTACTTTTCACATACTAGTGCTTGAAAAGTATGTACTTTACGCACTGTTGTAGGAAAGCAATATTTTCCTAGGCACTCTTAAAACGTAAGAAATTCGCTTATCAAAACTCACAAAATACAGCATCTAATTGGCTTAAAGAAGACGAAAATTTGTTTGTGACTGTATTTTGTCAAAAAAAAGCTCTAGAGGCGAACAGATGCACAAGAAATTCCTCCTACTAAGTAGCGCTAAATTTGAATAGAACATTGCTATTGGTAACCCGTTTTCAAACATCTGCATGAATTCGACAACTGATATCGATTAACTTCATTTCAAATAAAAACAGAATTGTTTCACATTCCTTAATTTGTAACGTGTAGAGCCTACTTCTGCGTATACTCTACAGCACTAGTTAGGCCCTGTCCATTAATTTTATTACTGCATCTTTTTGCCGACACTAGTATCAACTATCAAGTATAGGTAGAATCCTGAATTAAATTTGGTTAATAAATTTGAGTGAAATAGTCAAAATTATATTCATAATGGTTGTTATTGTTTAGTCAAAATAATAAAATATCGCATAAACTACTTGCGTTAAGAATGTTTAATTACTGGAAGTCATAGCTCAATATTATGCTTCAAGTCCTGCGTTCAATTCCCGCAGCCGACAAATATTAACTAACGTAATCTGTCAGAGTGGTTCAAAACTCAGTAGCATATACCTTTAAAATTGGCAGTGAAATAGGTGGAAAAGCTGTCACATACTCCGCCAAATGGACCAGGCGTATTTACGAATAAAAGTAAATTGGCTTACTCAGTAATAGGTAATGAGCCGTGGTAATATTTTTTATGTTAATATGTTTTACGTATAATAAAGCAATGAAGAAGAATGCGCAAAGTTTGAAAATATTTACATTGCAATTTTAATTTTTAAGAAATGTTGAAGCTTAAAGCACGTGAATCCGTAATACAGGCGTTTAACATGGGAAAACATTTCAAATTTTTGAATCATGTAACATGTATCTGTAACACTTTACGAGGTGATAAAATACTAAATATTTTAATGTCAAAATTTCCAGCTTTAGTGTCCAACTAAACTTAATTCAAAGACGTTGTAAAAACAGATTTGGTATGCGCTATTTTGAGAAATAAACGTTGTTTAAGTGTCATTATCTATTTCTTACACTTAAATTTTAAGTTAGACAAACAAAAAGATGCAAATCAAAATTTTGACAACAAAATTCAATTACATATTTGACGTTTCGTTTCGATACGATATTGTCAATTTAAGGAACACTTAAAATTTAAGTGTCAGCGGTGCAACTGGGTTTAAGTCTTTATATTAAGATTACTCCGATACTAAAAATTCAAATTAAAAGAAAAAAATACGCCCGAAAGTTCAAAATTTAATTCTCTAAATTTCTATTTTTTAAAGCACTGCATAATGTTTTAACACAAAAGTGACATGTGTGGGGGGCATAGGTATGTGTGTACTCATCACTGTAGCTTTGAATTCCCATGATGAGGGTACGACTGATACAAATAAAAGCTGATTGGTACTTAGAAACGAGAACGATATACATATTCATATTTATTTTATATCGATATATTTGGGAAAGAAATAGATATTTTTATATCGATATATAATTTTCGATATATTGATAAAATATCGATTTTAATGTCACGATACCTACTAAATATATCGAAAACTGAAATCTTTTTTGTCATTTTTTGTAAATTCTGCTGCACGCATTGCGTCTGTGCTTGGACAATGCAGGAAGAAGAGAACATGCTTGTTCATGATCAGTCATTGCTCTGCCCTATCTTGTGCAGATTGGCGCTTGGCACATCTAGTAATGGTGATGATATGCCTTGATGAATTAGTGATGATATATTTTATTTTTATATATTCGTATTTAGACATACTTATATCTTTCCCGTAATGAACACTCTTCCTTACATTATTCCAGTGTGATAATTTTGGGTAGGTAACTAAATAAATGGCCAATACATATTTCAAATATGTTTATTTATATTCGTAGAGGAGTGCACGGGCATATGCATTTTTATTACCTCAAATACATATATGTAGGTATGTATTGGCATAAAAATATAAATACTTAGACAAGTGTGTTTATAAAACGCAGAGCTAAGAAAAAATAAACTTGACTGATATAATACAGATCATATTTTGATTAAAAATATCACAATTAATTAAAACTATAAAATAATACAACTTGATTTGGTCCAATCCGTTCAATATCGGATGATAAAATATTTTGATAATTTTATGTTTAACTACATTTCTCAGATCACCAATTTGTTTTAGAATCGTCCTATTAATCAATAAAAAATTATAAAAATCTTTACTTGAAAATTCTTTTCAATTAAATTGAGTATACTAGAAAAATGGGATACTGTAAACTGTAATTTCATATTTGAGATCCCACTTTAGGAAAAAACCAGACAGGTAATAATAATAATGTAGCACTACAAGCCAAGTTGGCCATGGCTTCTTGAATAATATTTCGCCATTGCACTCTGCTCTTAGCTTTCACTTTCCAGTTTTTTAATTTTAATTGTTTGTTGTCACTTAACACCAGTTTTTCAGGTTTTTCTTGGTCTTCCTCTTCCTCTACTCGTACACACTCAACTTTCAAACATAGTTTTTACCGCCCTGTCTCTCTTCAGTCTCGTTACATGTTCTAACCACCGTAATCTTTGAGCTTTAATCACTTCTATTATACCTGGTTCACCAAATAAGTTCATAACTTCTTCTAAACCACCTGTTTTCAACTTTTACTCCTCCCAGTATTTTCTTCAGAATTTTCCTCTCCCACACCTCTAGTTTAGGTATGACACAGTCATTTAAAACCCACAACTCACTACCATACATAACTGTTGGCCTGATGATTGTTTTGTAAATTTTTAGATTTGCACCACGGGATATACTTTTATCTGTTATTATATTATGCAATTTCCCTACACACCTAGATTCTTTTGCTAGCCGCGCATCTATTTCTTCTTCTTCTTTATTAGTGCTGGTTAGCAGCATACCTAAATAAATATATTTCTCCACTCTTTAAAATTTATAGCGTTTGTTTTGCTCCAAAACA